>RJWM01017244.1:0-43572 GCA_004363535.1 Dasyprocta punctata | reverse complement strand
ATTTAGAACACGTGAGAAAGAGGTTAGGGTTTTTAGTCTGGACCATCTTTTGTTTGTTTGGAGTACAATGACACTTTCACACTTAGAGACAGATACTCCTGTAGCATCCTTGGCAAAATATGTAAGACAATTAAAAAAAAAACTCAGAAAAATCACTAAATAGAGCGTAAACAACTCAAGACCATGGAAAAAGAGTGACCTTCATCTTAACCACAGCTTATGATGTCCAAAAATATTTGCCCTTACATTTACAGTTAGTGAACAGTGTTGCAGAAATCCTTTTATAACACAATTCAAGTAAATGATATTTTTAAAAGTCTACTAAAGTATAACTTTAAAATTTCAATTTCTTAGCAAATATCTTACATATCAACAAATAAGTATTTAAAAATTATGAAAATTATTCTGTGGTTGTAAATACTTCTATTAATTACCTACATGCGTATATATTTTGAAACATTACTATTTCTAGGAGTAATAAAACACAATTTTATTTAGGAGCCAAACAACCTACATGACTTCTCATATTTTTATTTCTAAATGTTTTGGTTTTTTTGAGACAGGGTCTCTCTATATAGTTAAGACTGGTCTCGAACTCACTATGCGTAACACAGGCTGGCCTCAAACTCACAGTGATTCTCCTGCCTCAGCTTCCCAAGTGCCGGGATGACAGCCATACGCCACCACACCTGGTCACATAACTTTTTAAAAAAACAAGGCACAGACACTAAGCAAAATCAGGTCAAATATTTAAGGTTCTTACAATATTTACCACTCATGTACTAAGTTATAACCAGCTACTCAAAGCCTTTGAGACATCAAAATAAAGCCACAATTTGAAACTTATAATTACAGAAAAAGTGTTCGAATTTTTGGCAAACGTACACAATGGTTTGTAAAATTCAGTTTAATTCACAAATATTTCTTTGGCACCTCTGTGAGTCACTGAGAATATAAGGCAGTGAAGCAGTCATCGTCCCGACCAAGGGGAAGAGCAGGGCTGGTTACTTTAGCTGCACTGAACTGCGGCTGCAAGAGCATCCTGAGGTTTTTATTCCCCTGTAGCATATTATTATCATTATTAGAAGTAAAATTGTATTATATTTACAAATTTTGTCCCAGACTACTCAATTGAATTTGAAGTACTCAAAATTTTTATGACTACTGAGACAAGAAAATACAATGGAATTTTTAAGAGCAAATGACATTATATACAAATATGTCACATGGATGTTCTTACTGTCCCAGCATTCAAAAGTTTCATCAACTTCACACAAATTTAAAGGATCTGATCTCAAAGAAAACCAACAACAAAACTGGGACCCCAGACTGTAGGTAGATCTTTGGGTGAATGAGCTGTTGACGACCCGCTGGGTGCAGTAAGGTACAGGACACAGAACACCAATATGAAATATTGGCATGGTTCACAAAGACACCCATGGTGCTCCCAGGCTGCTCTCCTGGATGGTGGTGTGTTAATCTGGTAAATTCTCAGAAGACAGATTTACTCTGTTCTGTTTTGTGAATGCTGCCTGCATAATTCACTAAAAGGCACTAAATGGAATCATCACTACACCGACACAGAAATGTGGAGCATTTCTGAAATGCACTCCTGGACCTTTGAGTGCTGGTGACTGAGAAAAAAAATTTAAGCTCAATGCATGCGCACTTCTGCATGTCTGGGAGGCTCGTGAAGAGCCAGGCGGATGGAAAATACAGCCGCGGTCACTGCGAGTTAGACTCCGGGTGCATTTGGGGCTGGGAGCTGCTTAGGCGTAAGAATGCTGGACGGTACTGTGCTTGGTGACCCTGGTGGAGGATGTGGTAATGGTAGAATTCGAATGGCCAGATCCTTCCAAGCCAGAATGTGGCAGAGGACCAGGGACTCCAGCCCCAGAAACCGCGGCCATCCCAGCCTGCCCCGAGGCTTCGGAGGCAATCTGGTACCTGGATTCCAGAGTAGAAGCAGGGGTCAGCACTCTTTCTGTCACTGTCACATTCTGTCCTACACTGGGCATGGCCAGAGCGGGCTGCCCGCTGGAGCTGGGCGCAAGGACGCTTTCTCTTTCCCTCACCATAACGTACTGCGCATCGTGCAGATGCTGGGCCCCTTGCAGAGGATGAGGGACGCCCCCGTTAGGCTGGATTACCCTTTCGGTGACCACGACATTACCCTCCCCCGCATAGTGCTGATCTACCACACTGGAAGCCGGCGCGTACACCCTCTCTGTCACGATAAGGCTCTGGGGCTGTCTGGGAGCCAGGATCACAGTGCTTGGCGGCACAGCGGAGCCTGTGGTATAGGACGTTTCTGTCACTATGATATTGCCGGAAGCCAGCGGGTCAGGAGGAGGTGATGTCACCTTCTGACCCTGCCTGGAAGACACCGATCTCTCGGTGACTACTTCCTGAGTGACTGTCTCGGCACTGGCTTCCTGCAAAGGTCTGGGAACTGGAAAGCTGCCGCCGGAGGAGTAGGTGTTCTCTGAATTAACTGTGCTTTGCTCGTAGCGTGAGTGCGCAGCTGTGCTCAAACTGGTTTCTTTGACAGGTTTTTGCCTCTGCTCAATTTCCATATCCACATCTATTTTCCGACCCAAGCAAACCTCAGCTAGTGTCTTGAATTTAAGTCCTAAATCATCTAAGAAGCGGTCGTCCAGCTCTCCTTCAATAAAACTGCAACAGCCAACCGACCCGTGAAGAGATTCTGTTTCTTCCTGGGAGTAAACCAGGAGGCAGTCTTTGGCCACGTGAATATCATCTTCCTCAGTGTAGGAGGCTGCCTTCTAAAGTGGAAATAAGAAGAGACAAATAATCAGCAACATGAATTCACTTAAGAAACAAGACTGTGTATTTCTATTTAAAATATAAAACCTAGCCGGGCGTGGTGGCGCACGCCTTTAATCCCAGTACTCGGGAGGCTGAGGTGGGAGGAGCGTTGTGAGTTAGAGGCCGGCTTGGGCTACAACGCGAGTGCAAGACCAGCCTGAGCTACATAGTGCGACCCTGCCTCAAAAACCTAGGGCCGGGAGTTCGGCTCAGTGGCTCCAGCGCCTGCCCTGGTAGGTGTGAGGTTGTGAGTTTGATCCCTGGTGCCACAAAAAAAAAAAAAAAAAAAAAAAAAAAAAAAAAAAAAAAAAAAAAAAAAAAAGAATATATATATATATATATATATATATATATAAAACCTGAGCCCAAGCAGAGGAAACAGAGAAATACAAATAGAAACATTGTAGGTCATGGTTACTGTGTATTAAAAAATATTAATACCATGAAGAACAAAGGCAGAGGGGACCGTTTCAGATTAAAGGAGATAAAAGTATCAGGACAGCTGCACGGAATGCAGGATTGTGGATGGATCCTGGACAGAAATAACTGCCACAAAAGACATTTTTGCAGTAGTTGGCTAAAGCGAAATGCAGACTGTGTCTATTTTAAGTTTCTGAATTTGTTAACTGTACTACAGTAATACTGCAGAATGTGTGTGTGCGACAGAGAGAAAGAGAGACAGAGAGGAAAAGCAAATAGCGAATGTGAAAAAAACTGCTAATACTTGGGTAAAATCTAGGTAAAGACTACACAAGAGTTCAAAATGTCTACAAGCAAATTTTCCGATCATGTTGAAGTTTTTCCAAATTGAAAGTTACTGCACATGTGAGACTGACTTGAGCATGTTTAGAGTAGAAAAGGAAACAGATAAAAACAACACTGCCAGGGACCTGACCTGAGCTTGGCAGTGAGACTGCAAAGGGAGAGACGGCAGCTCTCCTAGACGATGCCCCGTCAGACTGACGCTTGGTGAAGGGGCATCTTAGGGAAGAAGGGAGGTGAAAAGCAGCACAACACTCCAGGAATTTGCAAACTTAGAAGACAGGGGCAGAAATAAATCCTCCTACTCCTGTCAAGATTCTTGAGATCCCTAACAGTCCCCCATCCCTAACACAAGAAAGGCAACCAGTCTTGCAATTCTTTTTTTTTTTGATTACCTTACTATGCCTATAAGATCTGTAATTCATTTCTCTTTATCTCACTTTTGGTATTGATAATTTATGTCTACTTCCTGTGCATCCTATTTAGACTGGTTAAGAGGTTTATTGATTTTATTAATCTCTTTAAATAGCTTTTGGTTTCATTGCTTCCTCCTTTTGTTTAATGTTTAATAACTTAGGTGGACACTTAGGTTACTGATTTGAGGGCCATCTTCTAATGTGATTATATTTTTTGCAAAAAGTTTCCCCAAAATATTACTTTAGCAGTGCCTCTCAAATTCTGATGAAGTATAATTTAATTTTCAGTCAGTTCAAACTGTTTACTAATTGGTTTTTTTTTTTTCTTTTACTCATGGCTTATTTAGAACATGAAACTTAGTGTTTATCTGATTATATTTTACGTATCACTTTACTATTGATTTTTGGTTTAATTTCTTATTGTCGGATTACCTTGAACAACTGAAATTCTACTGAATGTATTTAAAGTTCTATCTCACAATATAGTCTGTATGAAAATGAATGTGTATTCTGCTTTTATAGCATCAAATGTTTTATTACTGAAAAGTGGATTCAGTCAGTAATCAGAGTGATATTTTGTGTATCTTTGCTGATTTTCTGTCTACTTTTCTTTGAGTTACTGACAGAAGAGATTGAACTTCCCAACTATAATTATGGACTTGACTATTTCTTTTAGTTCCATCAATTTTTGCTTCAAGATTTTTAATTTCTGAAACTAGGTTCTGACATATTTAGGAGTGTTAGGGCGACAGATGAATTGATCCATCTTCCATTATGAAATAAATATCCTTGATTATTCCTTCTAATGAAATGGATTCTGCAATCTATTTTGTCTTGAAGCCGCATTTTTTCCACAGTCCTGCTATTAATTACTAATTCCAGAAATGTGTTTCTTTATTGCATCTAGTCATTTTTTCTGTAACTTTCCTCATCATTGTTTGTGAACTCCTCTAATACGGCGTCTTCATCCCGAAAGGCAAAGCTATCTGTTTATCATAATCAGTGTATGCAAAATTCAAATGGACTGAATAGCTTGTGATTTTTAGGCCATATATTCTCTGCCCTTCCTTCTTGGAGTTGCATTTTCTGACACGCTAACATTCCGCACAGCCACGTGACTTGCTCTGACCAATGACGTGGGATTGTAAAAGGGGGTGGAAGCTTCACGAGCCACTGCCTAGTTCTGCTATTGTTCTTTTCCCAGTGCCACAGGGACACCCAATGGGTCTCAGCTCTCACTGCCCACCCTTCACTTACAAAACAAGAAAATAAAAAAACCCCTCAAAGTCCTATTCAGATTCAAGACAGTGATTACCCTAATAATACCACACTCCCATATAAGTGCCTACCCTCACACACATAAAAACCAAGCCTTACATCAGTGAAATAATTTCTTAAGAATTCATCGCTGACCACCCCGGCAGCAGTGGCGTGGACTCCGGCCATCTCTCTGGAAGCCCCTGTAGCTCCTATGGTCCGCACGGTCTCAGCTCCTAGCCTGGCTCCTGTTGTCCCGGTCGCCTGAGTGACCCCACCGGAGAGGAGGCTTCTGTGTTCTTCCCATCTCCCATCCATCTCGTTCATGTCATGCTGCACTCTGGAAAAGGAAGCAGAGCTGCTTCCTTTCATGGTGACTTCCTTGGTTACTGCACCTCCCACTCCATTCCTCACTGCTAGATTCTCCCCGTGATCCTCGGCCAGGAGCACCGGCACTACCTGTGTGCAAACGCAGACGACACCAGGGTCAGAACGGAGGGTCAGCGAGCTTGTTAGAAGGATCACAGATAAGCGGGAACAAGGAGGGAGAAGCTTTTCCCCAGAGGCGATTCAGCAAAGACATTTCGGGTTGAATAATTTCTATGTGAGTTTGTGAAGATCTTCATTCTGCCTTCTTTCAAGCTTGAGTATAAACCAGAAACAACAACAAAAAACTTCCTCTACGGTCTCAGCATGGGGGCTGATAGCATTTTAACATTCCTCTAAGGTTTCATGCCTTCTGCTATGGTTAAAGAATCCTTAATTTTGTTTTTAGCTGGGCACAAAGCCATTCAAAATCAGGGTTGAAGGCAGGTGTGGTGGTGCACACCCATAATCCCAGTACTCTGGGAGGCTGAGGCAGGAGAGTTGTAAATTCGAGCTCAGTCTGGGCAATTTATTGAGATCCTGTCTCAAAAAAGGAAGGTGGGAGAGATTGGGAATGTAGCTCAGTACAATGGCCCTGGGTTCAAGCTCCAGTGAGTCCAGCAGAAATGGTGTATGCAACTTGTGGAAAATGTGTTTGCAGAGTGGTTACTCACTCTCCTCCCATCCAGTATTTTGAATGGGAAGGCAGTAGGTAAGCATCCAGAATATGAGGACAGTATGGGGCAGAAACTCATCAAAGGAGGAGCAGCAAGAGGAGCCTGGGGCGGGAGGAATTACTGTATTGACCCTAGACCACACACGTTTGTGCTTAAGCCAGTTACTGAGTCTCTGACACCTGATGCTGAATCACATCCTGTTAGGAGTAGCACACGTTGAAGATGAAGATGAGAGATTCAGTGTGAAGATTCAACAGAGAGACAGGAGAGATTCACAGCATTAAATAATAGGTAAGGGGATCTCACAATATTTCGTCACAGGGGTTGAAGGTTTACTGCTATCATCTGCAAGTATGGAGGGGAACAGAAATGGAACACTTTCTGGTGGTGAAAAATTTGCCATTTGATATTGGAATGAAAACTTCTATCCTGGATTGCTGTACAGCTTTGTGTCTGTGGTGGCTGCACTAGACTGCATCAACCTGAATGGCTTGGGAGACACCAAGGGGACTGGTGGGGTACACTTCTGGGTATGTCCTGGAAGTGTGACCTTGGGCACTGTATCTGGAGCCTTGCTCTTTCCTCTCTGGCACTGTCCCCTTCCTCTGTCTCCTGGCCACTATAAATTGAGCAGCTTTGCTCTGCTATCCCCTTCACCATGATGTTCTTACCTTGCAGCCACCTAACCATGGACTGAATCCCCTGAAACCAAGAACTAAATTAAATCTTTCCTTTAAATTGTTGGTGTCAGGTATTGTTTCCCAGCAATCGGAAAGCTAACTAATACTTTGTCTCTGGCCCTTGCTCTGCATTCCCTGGGTCACTCCCCAGCCATGGTTTAAACTGTCATTAACATACCACTTATCACAATGCAGTAAAACCACCTAAGTTCTGCCCTGGCAACCAACACAAAATATGTTGTTGTTAGAAGCCTTTGCTTCACAAAGGCATGTGTGTGAAATTCGTAATGACTAACGTTGAGAAAACAACCTGCTTTTGCTCTACTCTCACAATATGATGATCAATGTGGACTTCTGTGACCTCACAAGTGTTTCTTGTGAAGATTTCTCCCCACCAGCAAGCAAGTAATCAATTCTGCAGCACACTCCAGTTAGGATCCTCTAAGTTCATTTGATGCTGACATTGTCTACCTATAGATGGTGTCAGATCTCAGACGGAAAGGGCTCAGTCCCCCAGACCACCCGCCTCTTCCTCCGTTCAGACGTCAAGAAACTACCACTTCCATGTTTCCAAGGACTTTCGGAGTTGCACAGCAGGAAATGGAAATGAACATCAAATATGTATCTGACAGTATTACAATATTACTCTTCCATGACCAAAGATATTAGAAACACCTGCTAAGCCTCCCTCAAGATCAGAAAAGATGACAAGATGCACTGGTTATCTGACGAACTGACCTTGTCTTCAGGTGGAGCCCCTTCATTGTTCCAAGGATGCAGCATCTCTATAGTACCGGGTATGGGGGTGAAGCCTTTGGCGCCCTCTCCACAATGACACAGCAGCAGCAAAAGTGGTACAACTACACAGAAGCAGAAGTGAATACAGAGAAGGTCAATCCTCACACATTTCTCCCCATGAGCTGCGTAACTGGAATTTGCACATCATGTGTTTCAGTGTTCTTCTTTACCCTCATCCAACCTCTCTAAGCTTGTTTTGGATGTGTTATGCCACTTGAGGGCAGAAGAAGAGTCTGACAGGCCTTAAAGGCCTTGTTCCTCATGGACACCATCTATGGCACTGAGCAGAATATTAAGAATGTACAAGATAATATGCAAATTATCAAAACCAATGCAAAGATTAAATTTTTAAAAACTACCTCCCTTAAGTTTTTTTTTGTAAACTCACTATCCAAACAGAGATACATTACAAAGATCAAAAGCTCCTAAGAGAAAAAATTTAATATATTCAAACATTCGAGAACACTGAAACTGTTAAAATACTTTAATTAGAGTAAAATTGCACAAGGCACGACTCTCTAAGGTCCCAGTTAGCTTTTGGATTATCTCAGTACTATTACCATGTGATTCTGTCCAGTCAGTGTAGCTAACGTGATTAACATAGAGTCCAAAGTCAGCCAGTGGTGATTCAACAATTTCAACATAGTCAACAAACACTGATCGAATCGTCTGTCACGTGGCAAGAGTCTCACTGGGCTCTGGGGAATCTTGAGATGAAAAGGGAGTGCAAGGATTCCCTGGGGAAAAGGCGCAGTCCTGGCTCCAGGACCTACCTACAAATATGGTAAGCCGAGAGCTCTTATGTGTCTCTATTTGTAACGACCTGTGACACGCAGACAGTGGCAGGCGGGTGTGCTGTCAGCTGCTAGGTGCTGTGTGTTCCACTGGACGCCTGCTAATGACTTTGACTGGCCCCTCACTGAGACAGCCCAGAGTGCCTGCAAGGAGGTGCTCTGCCCAGGTTCAGGGTCAAGTGGAGTGAACTGCACATGACCCCGGTTGCAGCCTTTAATTCTTTTGCGAGTGGAAATCCTGGTCTTTGGAGGGCAGGCAGGACGGGCAGGACGGGCTGCGACTGGTATAGATGTAGAAGCCAGCCGCGCGGGGGGTCAGTGAGGCAGTGCTGTGACAATTTCAGAGTGCAAAGTGAAGATCAACTGAATAAACTGGTTTGTAAAACAACCTTGTATCCATATTCCAAATTCATGCAGCAAGTCATTTCTGAGGGCCTACTATGCGCAGGGCACCATTCTGGGTGCAGGGAAAAGAGCAGCGATGAACAGACGGCATCCTACCTGGGGCACGGCGATGCTCACGGCAAAAGGAGCGTGGAGAGCATGTGTTACCTTGGTTTTCAAAAAATCAGAATACATTTTTCTAAGACAAAACTCTGCTAAGAGTGCTTGTTATGGTTTACAACTAGCCTGTATCCCCAAAGCCTCCTGTGTTCAGAAGTGGGATTTTTTTGGGGTGACTGGCTCCGGGGGACTCTATACTCATCAGCTGATGAATCTGTCCATGGCTCAGAGCGGCCTGTGCTGTTGAAGAGGCTCCCAGGGCTGGGACCGGGGACAGTGCGCCTCCCTTCCCTGGCTCCGCCTGCCTCAGGACCCTCGGCTTTCTCCCGCCAACCCTGTGCCCCACACTGTTTCTGCCTTGGAGCTGGCTGACCTTGGGCTGAGAACAGGCCCCAAAATAAACCTCTCCTTCCTGAAGACGTGCATGCTGAGAATTGTATCCCAGTGACGCGAAGTGACAGAGAGAGCCCTGTGATAAGATTTGGGGAACTTGTCAATCATCAGCGACTGTTTCTTCGTACTCATTCTCAAAAGTATTCAAGCAACAATGTAAGGAAATCAATGACTGCTCTGGTAAGAAATTGCCAGTTGTGCCCTCAAATCACTAACGGAGCTAAAGAGTGGCTTTCGAGACTTACGCAGCAAGAGCAGAAGGGCCAAGATCATGAGTGCAACCGCCGCGGGCCCCAGGCCCACGTAGGAGTCCCGCTGCGCATCCACGCAGCCACTGCCGTGCAGACACTGACACACCGTCAGATCGAGCACCTGCTTCTCCGGGCAGCTGAGGCCCTGACTGTCCGAAATCAGGAAGGGAATTTCGCTCCTCCCGAGCTTGCGCTCAGCCTGCTGCAGCAGCACGCTGGTACCTGCGGGGGAGGAGAAGGAAGGGAGCAAAGACCGTGACCACCAAGGACAGGCAGAGGCCGGATGACAGAAGGCTCTAGACAAGGCTCCAGCTGGAAGCCTGATTTTTCCTTAATTTCTTATTGGATTTATCCTCTGCACTTGTTAGAATTTGTCACAGACTTCGAATACACCGCTTAAACCGCGAAGGATCCGATTGGGATATTTTATTTTCACGATGATTAATTTTGGTTAATATGTGTGGTCTGCCAAATGCCGGGAGCCATTCTGCACAGCAGGAATACAGTGGCGAACAGGAGTTTTACATAACACTTGATGACTCTTATCTTACCATTCCTTCTTCTTTTTTTCTTGGTGGTACTGGGGATTGAATCCAGGGCCTAGGGTAAGCACTAACACTGAGCTATATCCCCAGCCCTTATTTTACCATTTCTTAAATAAACAAATAGTATTAAGCAGTTTTCAAACACAGGCTATAACAGAGAGACGCACATAACCCCTGCAGTGCCCATTCCCAGCCTTACTAATTTTCAACAATGGCTAATCTTGTTTTCTCTAGTTCCTCCCTTTTTGTTCCCAACGCAACGCTATGTATTCAAAATTTTGAAAGCTTCAAATCTACAAGAAGGTTGAAAGAATATTATAGTGGATATTGATACAGCCTTCACTAACTGTTCACACTGTGCAATGATTACATTCTCTCGATACATGCCTAATTGGGAAAAACAACTATTTTAAAGTAAGTTACAGATAGCAGGACATTCTTCAGCACACTCTCTAAGATGATGGGACATTGGTGAAAAATATACCATTGACATAAAAATACCTCCTAGTATGTAACTCATTAGCCAACATTTCAGTTGTCATAATGTCCTTTCATAATGCCCTAGAGGTCACGGTCTTCTCTCTTTTTTGACCCTAGATCCAGTCAAGGATCATACTCGTCTGGAATTTCCACTTTGTCTTATGGTATTTCAAGACCTTCAGATATTTGAAAGCTACTTATTTCAAAGTCTGTTCCACAGTTTGAATTTGTCTGACTGCTTCCTCATAACTGGATTCAGGTGACACATTTTTTGGCAAGAAGACGACACAGGAAGTGTTTCATGAATGACCTTGTAACTTGTTTTTTGAGACAGGGTCTCATTATGTAGTTCAGGCTGACCTTGAACTCACTAGGTAGCCCAGGCTGGTCTTGAACTCACGTGATCCTCCTACCTCAGCCTCCCAAGTGCTGGGATTATAGGTGTGTGCCACCACCACTGGCTCTTATCTTATTTTTAAAGAACATGACTGAGTGCTCAGAGTATGGCTTATTGTTTGAACACTTATTTAACATGTGCAAGACTTGTGTTCAACTCCCAGCACTGTAAGAAAAAAACCAAAGACACTAATGATCATTTAAAATTTTTCTTTCACATAAATAAAAATGACTAGTTTTTTTTTTTTTCTTCTTTCTTTCTTTTCATCTTTTTGAGGCAGGCTCTCGCTACTCAGTCCAGGCTGGCTTTGAACTCACTGTAGCTCAGGCTGACCTTGAACTTGCAGCAGTCCTTTTCCCTCAGCCTCCTGAGTGCTGGGATTACTGATGTGCACCACCACGCCTGGCAAAAATGACTAGTTTTCACATAACTAAAAATAACGATTTATTAGAATAGTTTAATACTTTTCTAAAAGTATACTACTTATTAAAAATAATTTACTGGGTGGGCCTGGTTGAAAAATGCCTACTTCAGCACTCTGGAAAGCTGAGGGTGGAGGATCAAAATTTGAGCCCAGCCTGGGTAATTTAGCAATCTAATGAGACCCTACATCAAAAAAGAAAAATTACTTGCAAAACAAAGATAAAAAAAAACTACATGATTATGGCTTCCCAATTTTTTGACTAAGAGCAAGAGTAAAAACTACATGATGTGTCATTTTGGATGCTTTATTTGGGTTTTTTGAGACAGGGTCTTGCTATGCAGTTCATGCTCATTTTGAAATCCTGCAATCCTCCTGCCTCAGCCTCCTGAGTGCTGGGATTACAAGCCTGTGCCATCACAACCAGTGATGGTTGTTTCTACTGAAATAAGAAATAGCTTCTCATTTTACGTTTTAAATTTTAAGGAATTTGTTTTGTGTGGTTAGAGACACACATTTAAAATGACCTGTTAGGCTTGGGGGCATTTTTCTAAGGAGAATGAACTCAGGAACACCTGGCCTGGAGGATTACAGGTATGAAATGTGGAGAAAGAGGACAGTGTAACCCAGGCTTTCTTTTCCACTGCTGCATAATAAGGTGTGGGGCCAACTCCTCAGATTCACCAAATCAACGCACGATTGACTCCGAGGCGGGTAAAGGAGGAGGGGAAGGGGATTTCTACTCTATCAGTTACCATTTTAGGAAAAAGAAGTTGCTTGTGTTCTTTGCATTGTAGGCAGTAAGTATAAGGTCTGACTTGTTTGCCTATGGGATTTTCTGGATTTAAACATTTTCCAAGGTAAATCAAAATACACGGAAGCTCCTGCTTAGCCTGACAGTTGACTGGTCACCTTCTTATACAACCATGAAGAAAGTCTTGGTTATAGAATCTTCTTTCTCTTAACTGCATAGTCACACAAAGAACAATCTCAGGGACTTCTGCTTATAACTCGGTAACAACACAGGTCCTGAAGAGTTTTATGTTCCTAAGAGTATGACCACTTAACTCATCAAGCTGAAACACAGCAGAGCGCCCAGCCAGTACAGGGGTCAGAGCCCGATGGCCTGGGCCAAATCCCACCTCCAGCTCTTAAGACTTGTGGTCTACGGAGTGCATAAACTTTGCTGTGTCTTTGCTTCCTTATCTTGAAAACATTGATGATTATAATATCAAACTTCTAGAGCTGCTAATATTAAAAAGTATTTAAGACAATGTCCAGCATATCCTAAACACCACGTATGTCTTAGAGAAAATAAATCATCTTGGGATTCCAGCAAGTTCAGTACCAAATTCGTTTAGGTATCTTGGCTCAAAGAAAGGCAAACTCCATCAAACATTTATCCTGGTGGGAATCCCAGAACCCTCTGAGTGTAAGTTGAATACTTCCCAGGTTTTGAGGTCTGTGATGAAGAATCACCCGAATCCTGGACCCAGGGATCACACCAGCTGAAAACATGATCTGAAGGAACCTCAACTGATCACAGCAGTGATCATTATCCTTCCTAGGGAGGCCAACCTTGGCTAACCTTGGGCATAACCAATTAAATTTAATTCCTTCTTTCAAGTTTGCCAGTCCATACATAAGAACTGAAGAAGAATGGGAAACAAAACCAGACTTTCTGTAGCTGTATCCATCCCCCCATATAGAAGACATTCCACCAAGAAGCAAGACTGCTTCAAGTCAGCATGCTGTTACGGCTTGCGTCTAGATGTCCCCCCAAAACCTCTGGCAGTCATAGTGGGGCTTCTCAGAGGTGGCCAGTCTAGGGCACGGGGTGCTGGGATCAAGGGTGTGTGATTACTAAATCAGTCCAGTGATTGGTTTGGCATAGTTTTGGGCAGGATTAAGGGTATGAGTGCTACACCCACCCTTGGGAGGGTAACCTGCATAAAATATAAGGGACAGAAAGAGGCCCTCACCTGCCTGTTTGCCATGGACTGTTTCTCCTCTTTGACGCCCCTCTGCTATGCCACCTTGCCTTGGAGCCAGCCAACTACGGGCTAAAACCTCCACATACTGTCAGCCAAATAAACCTTTCCTCCTTTAACTTTATGTGTCAGCTATTTTGTCCCAGTCACAAGAAAAGTAACTAAGACATACATAAACCTCAAGAACATCTGCTATCAAACAAAAGAATACCTAAAGCAAATCAGGCATACTTTTAAAATATTTTTGTGTTGTCAGGAATTTATTAATATTTGGCTTATTATATTTATAAAGTATCTAGGAAAAGTAGCCCCAGTAGCATGACAGCTTTGTAAGTCCAACTTAAACGTATGATTGTGTTACTGACATAGATTTATGGTGCTGGACTGAAAGGTCACTGTTTCGTTCAGTGTTAAGACTGAAGAGAATTCTATGTTCAACACGCTTGTAAGTTTAATTTATTGGAAAATTTTATTTATTGATTGATTTAGACAGGGTCTCACTAAGTAGTTCAGGCTGGCCTTGAACCCGTGGCAACCTTTTAGCCTCTACCTCCTGAGTGCTGGGATTACAGAAATGTTCCACCACGCCCAGCTAATTTATTGGTATTTTAGAGTATAAGGAACATAGGGAGGATTTACCTGTCAATTCAGATCACTGAAATATTTAAAGCAAAGGAAACCAAATATACTAAATTTATAATGTGATTTGGGATGTAGAAGGTATTTAACTTGTAAATTGGACCAAACATTATTCAAAGGTCTTAAAATGACTGCAAACATTTGCCGGATGTAAAATACCACATTAAACCTGTAAACTAAGCTTGAGGACCGTATTTGAAACTTTTCTGAAGTAAACACTGACTGTTTAAAACAAATCTTCTGTAGAGACATTTCCACCTTCAAGACCATCCTAAAGGTCACACAAAGGCACACAGCAGCAAGTGGGATGCTCCCAAGACAGGGACATAGGGAGGCATCCATGGCACGTGGGCTATCAGACATAACCCCTGTCACGCTATCACATACTGACTTTGAAACTTTGAACAAATTACTTAACTCTCATTGAGCTAAGGTTTTTCTCACCTTTAATCAGGGAATAATGTTACAGATTAAGGATTAAGTATGATAATGCATAAAGAGTGCCTGATACACACAGTAAGTGTTCAATAAATGTTACTTTAAATGGATTTATTATTGGCCTACCTCGAGAGTTTTAGACTGTGCCTACTATGATTTTAAACTCAGGAAGGCTTGCTCATCCTCAGTTCATGAGACAAGAGCTACCCTTCAGGCATTTTAGAACATTTTTCTCCTCTCCACAGGCATGAAAATAGTATTAAGGTACCATGCCCATGGGTTCTGAACTACATTTTATAATCTCTCTTAAAAAACTGTACTAGAAGTATCATTTGTTAAGAAGAAACACAACCTATATTTAAAGATTTTAGACATATGCTTAATATTATAAAGATTTAGACACATGCTTAATATTATCAAGATTTTAGACCATGCTTAATATTTATAAATGATCTGAATGTAGTCCAGTGGTTTTGCTTACTTTCTTGGCGTATTATTTTCCACTCTTTTGCCATTCCCGGTGGTGTATCAATGATGGAAAAGCTGAAAGGCCAGCTGTTGGGGAATCCATCGAGGTCTTTTGCTGTAACGTTCACATAGGGTACGTCTTCACAGATACTCTGCACGGGGTTCACCAGGGTGGGACAATTGTCATTGATGTCCTCAACTGTGATAAGGACGGTGCCAGTGATGGTTTTTCTAAGATCATCTTAAAAGTAAGAATAAAAGCCTATGTGTATTCTGATCATACTATCAACAACAAGATAAACTGAGTTCTCTTGCATTTTGGCATGCAGTGTATGTGAAACACTTTGGACACTTCTAATCCTATGCATGCCCCATGTTTACTAAATGATAGGATACGGAGGTAGTTTATTTGAGAGATTTGATTTTTAAAAACACATTCAAAACAAAAGTTTCTGATGCTGGAAGATCAAGTCTCAATACATGTAATGAATAAAGAGGTATATTAATAACTCACCTTGTGACACAGCCAAAATTTTTACAGTGTATGTACCATTTTGGACATATCTCGATTCAAAATCGGGAATTTTTACAAGTTTAATTTCTGACGTGACTGAATCCACTGAGACCCAACTGTCTCTGTCCTCCAACTTTATATATCTGTTATAAAACAAACATACAATTAAGTTTTCATTCTGGATAAACTCTGAATCTCTACAAATCATTCAAACATAATTTTTATCTCATCGGAAATGTTCCTGTTACAAACATTTGCTTGGAATGCTTTTAATTCCTTAAAACTGTGCTAAAACTCCTATCACATGGCCTTGGAAGCATCCTACATGGTCATGTACAAAGCCAAGGGTGATCGCCCTTCGCCCATGAACCCAGGAAGTTTGTAAATCGCTCTGGGCTCTGTCCTGTAGCTTCCAATCCGGTTTCTCTCAGATCTGGGGTAAATCTTTGGGGAACAACTTAGTTATAAAAGGAGATAGGTGGAGAAAAGTATTCTTAAATTATACCATGTATTGGAAAACACAATTTGGATTTTCAATATTGTCAATATGTTAAAATGTTCACTTGAAAATGAATAGTTGCCTTAAATGGAAATATCTAGAAAGTTCACTGTTGGATGTTAGGAACAATAACTTTCAAGCAGAATTTGTTAGATGTGAACACATGCTGAAAAGATGATTTCTGGGTTTCTTCCCCCAAAGCAGCGAGACCTCATGTGAAAAGATCCAGCTATAGGAAAGAAGGGAGAATGTTCATATTGTATCTTCAAAAAAGCATGTAATTAATCCTGAGTTTAACACATAAAACACAAAAGCCAAATGCATGAGTATCTTGGCTCTTGCAAACAAACTAATCATTTATTTTCTATTAAGTGGCTGTTTAATGGCTACAAGAATGGGTGGCTCACTTACAGCAATACTTACGGTGCTATTTTTAAAAAGACCCAATTATGCACTTGAACTAACTTTTCATGCCTCTTAGTATTTCTGCCGGCAAATGATAATACATTTGGATTTCCATAAGTACTTCTGAACTTCACATCAGGAATTTTACTTTATTATTATTATTTTTTGGACCAGAGGTCGAACTCAGGACCTTGCACTTGCCAGGCAGGTACTTAAAGTGCCGCAGAGCTATATCCTTGGCCATATCAGGAATTTTAAAGCTGGAATTTAGTCTCCCACATTTATACTTTCAATGAAGACAGAGTCTTACTAAATAAGATCATGCTTCACAAAGACATGGTTTGTGTGGTCTAATTTCAGGGATTTTCTAATTATTCTTCTCTGTTGTGAAAATCAGGCCCTACTCAACTACTCAGCATTCAGTTCATACATGGTACCAAATATCCATAAACAACTGATAACGATGAATAATCAGTAAAACAGAAAAGTATAACATCGTTAAGGGAATGATTTTTTTGTCTTTATTAAGATTTCAAAATGGTAACTACAAATTAAATGAGTATTGGGAAATGTGTCTCCCATTATGTAAAATAATAGGTTTGAACAGATTTTTAAGATCTTTTTCATTTTTTAAATTGGTTTAAGATTTCTCTTTTTATTAGCATATGTGGTGATACATAATAATTACATTCACCCTGGGGAATTGGTACACATACATATTTCATCTTAATCATTTTTTACTTCTACTTCTCTCTCCCATCTTTTTCAATCCCCAGATCCCTTTTCCATCTTCACAAAGTCTACCTCCCTAT
The DNA here is from genome assembly GCA_004363535.1 of Dasyprocta punctata. Taxonomy (NCBI): domain Eukaryota; kingdom Metazoa; phylum Chordata; class Mammalia; order Rodentia; family Dasyproctidae; genus Dasyprocta; species Dasyprocta punctata. Next base: position 26,236 of record RJWM01017244.1, on the reverse strand, counting down.
TTCCTAATTTTGCTCTTGGAATTATTTTTATTTTGGGTTTTTCATGCAAGAGAATGAATGCAGTATTTAGCCTTCTGTATCTGACTTATTTCACTTAGTATTATGTGTCAAGGTGCATTCATTTTTCTACAAGTGACTCAAATTTATCCATCTTTATGACTGAGTAGTACTCCACCGTGTATATATACACCATATTTTCTTTATTTAGTCATCTGTTGATGGGCCTACAGGCCACTTTCAGGGTTTAGCTACTGTATTACGAACCGTGCTGCTATAAACATGGGTATATATGTATCACTGTAATATGATGTCTATAAGAGGAATAGCTGGGTCAGAGGGAATTTCTATTTTTACTGTTGTGAGGAACCTCCATACTGATTTCCATAGTGGTTGTACTACTTTCCATTCCCACCAACAATGCAGAAGGATTCCTTTTCCAACAAAACCTCGCCAGCACTTTTCTTATATTCTAAGGTCAGTGAATACGTGAGAAAGAAGCACGCACGTTTCATCATTTCTCCACTGAGAACACTTTTTTTTGTATATTCACAGTACCTAATAAAAACAGCAGTCAAAGTTTAAACATCAGTAGGAAACAGAATTTTCGAGACAGCCACAGTAGTATTGGTAGAAGATTCATTGGAAGGTATGAACAGTGGACAGCAGTGAGAAATCATGGCACAGAACCTTACAGCAAACCCTTAGTTCCATGGATCTGTTAGGGACTGCCTTGTTGGGTAGAGTACCAACTCCCCATGATGAATGCAATCATCATGTACAGGAAACATGTACTAATAAATATACAAAATCTATGACATCTTATTCTGTGGCATATTATACCCTATTGTAGTTTAACAAGAGTCGTAAGACAGTTTTAATGAGATTTTTTTAAAAACCAAAAAACAAAAGACAAACTAAACCACCTAGTTCAAGGAGGCTGGCTCCTCTGCAGGCACAGTGGGCAAAAGATGGTTTACCGAATACCGTGGAAAAGTGGGAGACGTTTGTTTTGTTATTTTGGGAAAAGGTTATTTGGATTTATGGTTGATGGGTTCTATTAAAGAAGGCTCACTAAAAATAAAGAAATTGTTGAAGAATTTTCTTCTTATTGTTGCCATAGTTGTCCATGATTCTAATTGCAACAGTTTGAGTGCTGGCACACAGGGACATAGCATAAGGACAGACAAACAACCATGCGGCTCTAGCACCAGCAGAAAGTCACAAAAACTGTGTGGGCAGCAGGTGGGACTACTTCAGATTGACGCCAAGTAACTATAACTCCGTAAGTAACTACTTTGTGGAGAGCACTGTTTCCATGGCATAGCTCTGAGAGCTAAGAAGTTTACTTTGAAAATTTAAAACTATGCAAATCTGAGCGGACGCTATAGAACACACATAGGGAACAACCCAGTCCCCTCCAGCACCACGGTGGCCTTTCTTAGGTTTTCAGTAAGTATAGTAAAGGTCACCATGATTAAGAAAAATACAAAAAAAATTCATCCGCCCCTGAACCCAAAGCAGGATTCAAAATGAAGATTAGTTCCCAAGTTTTATTTGTGAATAGAATTCTTTTTCCCTTAGTAAATTACACGAAGCAACTACTGCTTTTAACCAAGCTTATGTAAAGTGGAATTCGTGGCAAATTTTATCTGCCTCTTTCTTCTTTTTAGTACTCTTGAAAAATAAAGACAGATTTTAGAAAGTTGGTTTTCTTTTTCCTCAGAACATTCCTTTATTGCTTTTCAGCCCATTCTGGCCTCAACTGTTTCTGTGGTAAAAAAACCAGCCTCATCCCCAAACACAGGCTGTTGAAGGGAGAGGGTTCTGGAAAATTCCTCTTCACTTTGCATTTTCAGGCACAACTTTGGGAAATTTAATCTACAGACCTTTGGGGAGCTACAATCTTGGCATGTGAAGAGATAAGGTACTTAAATTTCATTATTAATTTTGAAAATAGGCATTTAAAGTAGTTTTAAATGAGGAAATATAGTCATAACATTTTCTTACTTTACGTTAGCTGATTGTCCAGTGTCTTCATCAAAAACTTGAAATTTTCCAATTGATTCGCTTTGGCTTGATACATCCATTCCTTCACTAGCACGGACTGAAATTGTGCTGCTTTTGAAATAAATGCCTTCTTTCACGTTTGTCACCTTCACTTTGATGGGAATGGGCGTAGGTTTATACTTATTCCTAATGGACTTGTGAAAAGCTGCTTTATTAGTGACAACAACACTGAAGTCAAGATTCTTCATTGTTTCATAATCTACTTCCTAGAAAGCCAAAATCAAAGAGGAATTTTTTTAACAGAGAAAATAACTAGGTCATAGAGTGCACACACATGTGCGCACGCACACACACACATTTTTAATGTTAAATACAGTAACTTGATACATGTTCCAACTCTTATTGATAACAAGCAATTAAAAATGCTCTATCAATAATTTGGATATTCGTAAATGTTAAAGATGCTTAAAGATCATCCCCAATTTATTTTTCTAAGAGTCAAAATTATTTTCAACAGTGTACATTTTTGTCTTAACATGCTAAAGTGGAATGAGAACATTAATGGACATTCAGTAAAAATCAGTATTCCTTAAAATGTGTTCCATGGATTTGCATTGCCACCTCTGTCCCCTAAAATAGATTTACACTACTCATTAATGTATTAAAAAACTGAGAATTTCTGTAGTAAAGAAAAACTCAGAGATTTTCAAATGAATTTAAACAAAAAAACCTAGCCTTTCCTTTTGCAGCAGGTATTTATTAAAATCTGTTTTGCTGTTGACTCAGTAAAAGATGAGGTTCTTTTCAAATAGTTCTTTGCAAATTGTGGTATTTATCACACTTATTTGATACAAACTAATTATCACTACATACATTTTCATTCAATTTTTCCACTTCCTTTCATATGCATTTCTCCAGTATTTTATGTTTACATATAATTAATTTACTTAGCCATTCTGTTGCTAGGCATTTGGGATATCTGCAATTTTTAAACAAAATATTGGTCTGAACATATTTATACAACTTACTTTTCCTCTGTTGACTTATATCCTATTAGTGAAACAATTACCTAGTCAAAGTTTAGTATTTGGTCCTAATCTTTTATTGCTTTTTATTGCCAGTGTCCCTGCCCATTTAGATGGATCACTTTTGCTTGTTTCTTCAACATAAGATTTAATACATCACATGTGTTTACATGATTTATAGCAAAGCTGTTCACTTGTCTCATGGATGACTTACTCTGGATTTTGTTTTTCTTTGTGTAGGGTTCTGCATCAACAACCATTTCTTCTGCCCCTTTTTAAATACAGATCACTGTAGTGTTGGGACCAGGACATGACAGAACAGCTAGAGAAATTAGACTCTTTGCAATTGTAAAATGTCAATGTAAGTACTTTTACAATGCTCTTGCAGCTGGCACATCTGTTTTGATGCTGCCATGTTAACTGGATGAGGAATAAAATCTTCCAGTCAGTTATCTAGCACTCATAGGCAAAGACAATGTGAAAAAGGTCAGCTAGGTTCTGGGGCCATAAGTACTGTTTCATAGTGCTTGTCATAAATAACCACAATGCTCCAGCATCAGGAACACTGTATGAGGACAAATACTTCCTTTTTTTATAACTCTATCAGCATTTTTACCACTTCCAGTTTTGCTATTTTTCGATGGCACTAGAGATTTTGAATTTGTTAGCAAAGCAGTGGATACTTGTCTTGTGAAGACTGACCGTTCTTATTACTACATTTTATAACTTCTGTTCATCTCCTTTATCTTATTTTGAAAGCTTCACTGAGATATAATTTACACACAATAAAATCCACCCATTTTATGTTTACAGCATGATGACTTTTAATGTTTGCAATCCTGACTACAGTCTAGTTTAAAATACATTCATCGTTTCAAAAAGTTCTTCCATGCAAACTGGTGGTCAACCTCCCTCACATTCCTAGTCCCAGACAAACTGCTGATCTGTTTTTTATCTCCATTTTGTCTTTTCTAGAATTTTTCCATAAATGCAATCCCATAATACATGGAATTTTGTATCTAGTTTCTTCCATCAGCATAAATGTTTCTGAAATTGATCCATGCTGTAGCATATTATCAATACTCTATTCCTTTATATTGTTCAACAGTATTCTGTCACGTGGATATAACCATCTCACCTAATGTACTCAGCGGTTCATAGACATTTGTTACCAGATTTTCATTATTATGAATAATGCGGCTATGAACACTTGTTACAAGTCTTTGTACAGACATTTTTTTCATCTTTCTTGGGCAAATACTTATGAAAAAAATTGCTGGGTCATGGGATAACTACTCTATATTTAAATAAAAAAAAGATTCTGCCAAACTGGCTATGCTATTTTTTATTTCCTCAGCAATATAGGAAAGTCTCAATTTCTTTACATTCTTGCCAATATTTGGTGGTGTCAACCTTTGTGACTGTTATGGACTGAATGTTTGTAGTTCTATAAAATGCATATGCTGAAATCTCAATCCCCAAAATGATGATTTTGCGAGAAGAGGGCTTTGGGAGGTGTTAACGCTCAGGAATGGAATCGATACACTTGCAGAGGCCGCCTCTGGACCCCACCTGCACCACGTACCTATGTGAGAATACAGCAGGAAGCCACTGAGTAAGAGCCCGAAACTGGCTCTCACTGAATCTGGTTAGGTCTTAGACTTCCTAGCCTCAAGAACTATGAGAAATACATTCCTGTTGTTTATGAGATATGCAGTTGATGATATTTTGTTACAGCAGCCCCAAATAGGCTAACACATTGATTTTAGCCATCTTAGTATATACATGGCAGTTTTTACAATTTTATTTTGTACTTTTTCTAATGACAAATGGCATTGGACACCATTTTATTGTTCACATTTACTATTTGTGTATCTTCTTTATCTAACTGTTTTTCAATATCTGATCACTGTCCTTAAAATCTGGAAGCAATTCTTACATAACCTAGACAATAAATTTGTGATTTTTTTAAATATGTTGCATTCACTGTAATGCTAATTCTAATATTTTTCATCCATATCACTCTTGGTAGAAATAACTATATTCCTCTTTGTGTCTTATCATAGTTGATTAAAAATGCTTACAGCACCTCTATCATTCATCAGCGCTTGACTACTTCATGCATGTTACTGGCATTTGTATCTCAAACATGTGACATAGTTTTGCCTAAACTGATGACTAAAAATTATGCTTATTTTTACATAAGTGCATGAATTACTTTTATCTCTGATGATGCTATCCATTTTTTCAAAAATCATAAAATGTATCGTCTTTAAAGTAAAATTATTCTATTTCCCTCAAAGTAGTAAAAATGCATACAGTAGCCTATCAATAGGTGATGCTCAAATTTATTACTATGAAATGCCAAGGTGATTACTTCCTTTTCTGTTACACAGTTTCCTTCCATTAGGCTTTACTGAGACTTTCAAAAATTAAGTGTTTGTAAAAATTTGGTAATTTCTAGAATCAATTTTTTTTTTGTCTGTGTATAATTTAAAGAGATAATATTTTGAAAGCCGTAGTTTTCCATTTTGTTTTTAAATCTGGTAAGGTAATTTACCTTGCAATTTTTGTTTAAAAAGTTCTGTGAGAGTTGTAAGATCTAAATGTGTAAGAACCATATGCTTACTAATATGATTTAATTCAACTTTTTTCTTCAGCAATTCAATGACATGCAAGATTAGATTACTTTGCTCTAAAATGCAGTCTTGACACCATTTATATCAGAATCACAGGTGAATTTTTGCCTAAAAGGCAAGATCTTGAGTCAAACCTAGTTAGACTTTTGACAACAGGGCTTAGGAATCTGTATTTTTTGGTGCAAAGCTTTAGTGGGTGATTCTTAGGTACCCTTAAATATCAATTTATCACAGCTTCAATATTTAGATGTTATTAGTGGGGTTGAGCTTTAGTGTTAAGCAGACTCAGAAGCACTGGTAAGCAAAGGATACTCAGTAGAGTACGAGGTCATGCTGCGGGAACGCTACGGCCAGGTGTGGGCAGCAAGCAAAGACTGGAAGTGTACTAAGCAATGTCGCTGGTACCATGCTGACTGGCTAGGAACAGAGTTCCACGATGTAAGTTTAACCTACAGTGTGACTAACTAACCAAACAGATGGCCCATATCTCAAACAATTATAGCCCTGGTTGTGTGCATAAAACATTTGTGTTTGGGCTCAAAATCTGCTAGATTCTCTCCAGCAGCAACCTGTCCCACCTGTCTTAAACAGTCACGACTTACCTTAACGAGGGTCACAATCCCTTCATTAGTCTGAGCATCAGTTTCTATGTGGAAATAACCCCCTTCATTTCCTGACACGAACGTAAAATTTGCTAACCAATTATCAGAGCCTACTTCATCTGCATCGGTCACTTTTATGCGCATAACTTCTACATTGACTTGATTTTCTTCAATCGTCCCTTCATACTGAAAAATATGAACACATGATTTTTTAAAAGATGTTAATGTAATACAAATTTCAAATATGAGTAGGTAGATATAGTTATCATAAAAGCAAGTTACCATTTCATTTGCCACTACAGGTATATTGTCATTGACATCCAGGATACGAATCTGAACTTGCGCTTGGTGCACTGGTTTGTCTGTGACTTGTCCATTGCCATCTTTGGCTTCTATGGTCAAAGAATAGCTGCTGTGTTCCTGCAGAGCAATGAAAAAAATCACTGGGGTGAAAATGAATCTTTCCCTAGTCTCTCTGATTTTAGTTTGTGCCTTATTAATAGAAAATGGACCATAATATACTTTATTCATAAATAACCTCCGTAACCTGCTGTTTTAAGGTATAAAGATGCTATTTATTTGCAGTCCCAGCTATACAGAAGGCCAGAAAACCTACACGGAGTTATTGACAAATTCTTCAATTTGTCATTGGTGCTCTTCTCTTTAAAACTGTCTGCACAAAGGAACGCCATTCAAAATGTAGTTTATGTTGGACGTCATGGCGAGACTGTAGGAATTTTTTTTTCTACCCCGTATTTTGTTCTCAGCTGCTAAGCCAGAAAAATCTAGTTCTAAAAAATCTAGGCCAGTGAAGGCAATGTGTCCAGACTTTCCCAGAGTCAGGACTCTTAGGGAATGTGTCCTGCACAATGACTGTCTCTAGGAGGTCACTGGACAGTGTTACTCTGAAGTGAGCCCTTCTTCTCTGCGTGGTACCTTTACTGCAGCTCTATTCAAGGTGACTGGAGTTTAGGGAGCCTAGTGGCCAGTCTGTGGGTAGCATGGGTGTGGCAGGGTCGCCTAGCGCACAGAGGACGGCTGGGGCCCTGGGACCAGCTGCCCGGCTCCAATCCTGGCGGCTTTGAAACTCACTGGCTATGCTGGCCACACGCGTAATCGCTTTGACCTCTGATTTTCTTACATGTAAGATGGGGATAATAACTGGATCTGCTTGCAGGGTTTCTACGTGGATTAAGTAAGTTAATCCACGTAAGGGGCTTAGGATGGCACCTGGGATGTGGTAAATGCACAGAAAGAGACAACTGTTATTATCGGGTGAATTTCCCACACCTCAGAGACAGACGCTTGTTAAAAATCACGCTGCTGACTCAGAGAAATCCTTTCCTGTTCTAACTTTATGTGAAAAATCGTAGAGTAGAATTGCAGCAGTAATAGATCATATTCCTAATTTTTATGAATGTTGGCCACAATCCTTCCCGTCTGAGCAGTGAATTTTCCAGGTATGCTACAATGCACGTGAATGATGATCTGTATTTCCTGAGAGCACTGTATCCTAGAATCAATATGTTATTCTTGCACACTCATGTACATAGTGTTTAAAAAATCTTCTATTGCCCCTTTCAAAATTTTGAATTAGAATTAAAAAAGTGAACTGTTTGAAAGAACAATCTTTCCAGGAAACCCACCCATTTTTTTTTAAATATGGGCTTTAAAACAATTTTTTTCCTCTATGAGTTTTTACACCTGAATTAGAACTCTGCCCCCTGTCCCAACTCCCAGACCCCTCTCATCACCACCACTGCCACCACCACCACCCTGCTTCCTATCTGCATTAGACTGGAAGAGACTCCTGATGTCTCCACAGAAAACCACAAACTGAGCAATGCTGCTTTAGGACTCTTAGTAAACAGAATACTAAACGCAGAAGGACAAGAATGGTACTGTCTTAAAGTAATTTAAAATTTTTGAACAGCCACACTCTAAAAAATAAAAGGAAATAAGTGATATTAACTTTAAACAAGTATATTTTATTTAATGCATGATATACAATATTATCATTTCAACAGACAATCAACATAAAAAAATGAAGATGATATTCTATATCTTTATGCTAACTCTTCCGGCTCTGGGGTATCTTTTAAACAGCTCAATATGCATGCGGCACCTCTTAATTCAGAAGTGGTCACATATGACTAACTGCTACCACAGTGGACATTACATCCTTTTAAAAGGAGAACAATTCTTAAGAGGTATACTAGGAATGAGAAATGTTGAAGAAAGGAAATTTAGGAAAGAGTAATAGAGAAGAAACTAGAGAGGACAGTAAGGAGTGTAAAAGATGGGTAACACGAAACATTAATTTACCTCTCTGTCCAAGGCAATACTGGTTGTATAAATCTCTCCTGTATCTGTATTTAGGTAGAACACTGAAGGATACGCAGGCTCCTGAGACACAATTCTGTAGGAAATTTTAGAATTCATAGTGTTGGGCTCATCTGCGTCTGTTGCAGTGATTTTCATCACAAGTGTATCTGGCACAGAGAGATGTCCAAGGTAAGTACATTTAAATATGTTATTATTCATTTATAATTTCAGCAGTTACCAAAAGAATTTCAGGTACTTAACAAAATTAGGCACTATTTTACCATGATCAAAAATTTAGCTGGCTGAGGAAGTGTGTGTGAAGTACGAGACAGGGGCAAGGCTGAGATGAGGGGGAAGCTCTGCTAAACTGCTGTGGAAGCCTCACAAAATTATTCCAGCAGTGAATGCACAGATACACCGCTGAGCCAAGGCAAGGCCTCAATGTTCATTAAAATTAAAGAAAAATCCAGAAAAGTGCAGTTACTCTTTATTTTGATCAAAAAGAAATCTGTACTTCAAGTCCTCTATAGAGCAACGCATTGAATAATGTCAACAAAAAGTTACAGTACAAGTATTATAAGTCAGAGGTCGGTAACTATACCCAGTGGCCAACAGCCAGCCAGCCACCTGTTTTAGTACATGAAGTTCTGTTGGAACACAGCCGCACCCACTTATTTATATAGCATCTGTGACTACCTTTCTCCCAGGGCACAGTTGCTATGGAGATGCACCTGCCCCTCCCCCTATCAATTCATTATCTTTTCTGAGGGTAAGAAAGGTGATCTTCAAAGGCATTTGAACTTATCATAAGAAAAGCATTTGTGATTCTACTGCAATAGGTTCACTATGATTTGTCCTGCAAGTTAATATTTAGCAGGACAAATGGGATTTACACGATGGGGATAAAATGGCCTTTGCTATTCATTTGTAAAAAACAAAACTCTTACGTGCTGCACTCAACTCTTCAACAGACCCAATGAAGACTTCCTGCGTGAACACAGGTTCATTGTCATTGACATCGAGAACCTTAATGCGCAGTTCTAAGGGTTTCTCTAGATTGTTTCCTCTTGAATCCATAGCGTAACCTGTTAGCTGCAATCATGACATAAATCATAAATAAGATTTTTGTAAGCTAAAATAATTGAACTGCTATGGTTTAAAAAAGTCACAACCATTACTAAAGAAAAATGACAAATAAATGTAAAACTATTTTTACCAGAAAAAATGGCGTTTCTTCCCGATCAAGAATGCTGGTAATATTCAGTTCTCCAGTGTCTTTATTAAAGACAAATATACCAAACGGAGCCTCTGTGATCCCAACTCCAGTGTATTTGTATGTAACTTTTACTCCTCTTTCTTCTGCGATATCAGAATGTATCTAACATAAAAAAACACAGAAGAACAGGTTACATTCTTTTTTTTTTTTTTTTTTTTTAAGAAAAACAAGTTTTCTATTTATTTAAAAATAAGTTTATAGCTACTACATTGCAGGGACAGAAACTCTTACACATACATTCTAGTTTGTTTAAAAGGATCCAAAGAATTATGCATCAAAACTAACACAGAAAGTATTCACGTAACAGTAAAGAAAGGTCCAATCAGTATGTACAAAAAGAAAGGGCACTGCTATTGTGGTGTGAGACCTCTGTTCATAAGAGAATAGGTTACATTCTTTATAATTTACATATAAATATTTTTTAATGGACAATTTCCTTTAAAAGTCGCCACAATGCTGGTAGAGGGGAGGTGACACAATGCGTGTGCTGCTGTCAGGGAACCTGGGTTCTAGTCCTGTCACCGCACATACTGGGAATGGGATCCTGAGTTAGCACTCAACCTCCCTGGCTGTGGCTTCCTTTCCCGTAAGATAGGGAAGATGACACAGCTTCTCTGTGAGGGTCATGGTGAAACTGAGAGATAACTGGGGTTCACCTTCGAGGTGGGGTTGATTTTTACATGTCACACATGTGGTAGAAATTATAAAGTCAAAGTCATCTTTATAAACTCATTTAATCATCTGTGAAGCAGTATGACAGACAGCTAAGCTAGGTAGAAATACTGGAGGCAGTCAGATAGGGATAGGTCCTTGAGAGAGCCAGGGCAAAGGTGGAACCCATCTTAACTGTGGCCGGAGACATCTGTTGGAGACCAGGTCTCAAGATAAAGAAGAAATGACCAGGGCTGTATACTTCCTCAAAGGACAAACACCAGGCCTAACAAAGCCCAGATAGACGCCAGTCACCTCAGTGGGCGACCGAGACCTCCAGACCCATCATTTCCTAGAAAAAGTCTTTGTTCTTTCCATGCACCCTTCTCATGTGACTTGTTTCCCCTCTGGATCACTATGACCTAAGCAGCTATATTTGTATCCTTATTGGTTAATCATAGCCATAACCCACGTTGTACCCATATGGATAATGCTCTATTAAACCTCCCTGTAAAGTGCGGTCCTGAGGCAACCCATTCGGGCCCCCTCCTGTTCCTCTGACAGTCCTTTCTATCCTCTCAATATGTATCTTCCTACTCTTAGCTTCTGCTGTTCCTAGAATCCATTCTTTGATTTTAAGAGAACACAAACTTGGTGTATCAGACATCTAACAGGTTGGGAGTTGTAACATTTCCCTTATATCGTACTTGGGAAATACTGTTCTGAGATTTCCCCTATAACAATATGAACAAGGCATCTTCTAGAGAAGGATTTAAATAGGCTACCTCCCTGCTTGGAAAGATGGAGCAAATCGATACTATTTCTCATTCTGCTGGGTCTTCTGAAATTAGCATCTTTATTCTCTCTGAACAATTTTATTCACAGCTTTCATTCTTCATTGATAATTTCTCTCCAGGATCCCCTATTGGTTCCTGAATTTCTTCTTCATGTATCACTGAGCAACCTAGGGAACAGCAGATGGGTCCTCTAACCCCCACCCCAGCCCTGCTCCTGAGTGCAGCAATGAACTCGGGGTAGTCACTCCGCAGAGCTTCCACCTGCCCGGCCCTCCTTTACTGCCAAGTGTACTGCATACCCACACCTGTATGGATCTGTGTATTTACATATAAACAGTATTTATGCAGGCATCCTATGTCTTTATGCACAGAGAAAACAAAAATCGTGTGGACAGAACTGGTAGTTCATATACACATATGTATACAAGTAAGAGTACACACACATACATACATACACGTATGTGCTTTCTAAGGTTTGGAAAATTCTAAACTGCTGACAGGATTACATTACATAGGCAATTTGGAAAGCTAGGGAAAAATTTAACGAGATCTTTTGCTTTTTATTTAAATTTTACTCTGAGCCTATATAATTAAAAGTAGTTAAGATCAGCCAAAACCTATTATACAATTATGAATCAGTGCATTTTAGGGGCCCCTATTAGAAGATGGTGTGAATGACTTAGATCTGAAACGAGCAAACCAACACAAAACCAAAAACTCGACAGCTTGTATATGTACCATTACGTGAATCCATACTTAAAGAGTTTGGATTTTAGGCACCTTTTATAAAAGCAACATGTTACTAGAAAAATAAAATTGTTGTCTTCTATTCTGTAGTGGCAACTCCTCTTAAAGGTGCTACTTCACACATGAGCTTTACAAGACTGGAAAGAGGAAGGTAAACTTGGATGTGACCGAGTACACGTGACACAAAGGTGTACTGAGCACCTCACACACCAGCTCTGTGCAGGCAGGACCTGCGCACCCCGAGGCGGAGGCTCGGGTTTCACGGAGCACACACTGCACTGACGGAGACAGACAATGGACGAGCAGTGAGGACAACCCCAAAGAAGACAGAGAGAAATAAGGTGAGGCAGGGAGGAGGAGGTGACACTTGAGCAGAGGCCTGATGATGCCACAAGTACCTCTGGGGAACAGCTTTGAGGCAGGGGAACAACAAATGCAAAGGGAAGGAGGCTGCAATGAGCCGTGTCAAGTTTGGGGACGTGGTGGAGTAGGCGACAGGAAGTGACAGGCACTGAGGACGGAGAGGAGGCCAAGGCCATCGTGTCCCATGGGCTCTCATGGACCAGGGGAAAAGGGTTCTTTCTCCTGCCACACTGGGGAGCTCCTCCAAGGTCTCGTTAAGGGGGTGAGGAAGGGAACATGCTTTAGTTGTTCTTTCGAAAGTTTGCTCTAGGTCATTTCTGGGGAGTGGACTATAGCAGGGAGGGCTGGGAAAGAATGAAAGGAGAAGACGAGTGGGAGGCTTCTGCTGCTGTGGGCAGGAGGTGACGGGGCTGGGACGATGAGAGTGGCAGCGGAGAGGAGCGGCAGCTTACTTTCCCTTCTTGTGTTCAAGGCCTACGACAACGAAGTATTGCCAAAAAAGTATTATAAGTTATAAAGCTTGGTATGATATTCTGTAATTTACTAACCTTTAAAAATAGTGCAATTTTTAAGACACGTTTCGTATTCCTGGACAAGCTTCATTTTCAAAGAGGACATAATGTGCAACAGAACCAAAAGTACTTGCTACATTTTTGGTTTGAAAAATTGAATAGAATAATTTACAGAAATGGGCAGAACTTAAGGAGAGTCGCTTTAGGAGAGGGATAAATCAAATTTGATAATTTTGAGATACATAGTACTGGGATTATCACATCAGTGATGGAAAAAAACAGACTTTAGAGAGTAAAGGAGGAGCTAGTAAGTTATTAAGCCAGGAAAGGCGTAAATTAACTGTCCTGGGCAAATACGGACATCTGGTCACCCTACCTCTTAGACATGAGTTCTTTCCATTTTGAAAACTAATTTTTAATGATAATACGCTCTTTTGATTATTGCAACATTCTGTGTTAAACTAAGATCAAACTAACACCAGGTCCCTTAATTTTGAACTGAATCAGAACCTAAAGTTATATGCATTTTTGGAAATGATGCAGCATCTTCCCGAACGGGAGTGAAGATTTTAAGGTTGGCGCTTCCTGCTAATAAGTTCTGCTAAGTTTCAGTTGTACCCTAAATATTAAAGAAAAAAAAATCAGTGTTATATCATCGTCCTTTAGTTTTAAAGTGGACATAAAAATCCTCTCAGAGCCCAGCTTCAATCACACGCATGACGCTTCAGTTCCTGCTCAAAGGTACCTTGGCAATGGGGTTCTTCTTGGACAGATCTTCCCCCTCCCGAAGATTCACCGGCGTGGTGATCCAGGACCGCTTCTGGCGCACCAGGTGACTGTGCTTGGGAAGCAGCTGGCTTTCCCTTCTTGTGTTTAAGGCCTACGACAACGAAATATTGCCAAAAAATTATTGTGAGTTATAAAGCTTAGTATGACATTCTGTAATTTATTTACTTTTAAAGATAGTGTAATTTTTAAGACATGTTTTGTATTTCTGGACAAGGTTCATTTTCAAAGAGGACACGTATATATAAGCCAACTTTGTAGGCATCCAAGTGACTGTATCCAAATCAGGAAGGCAGGAGGGCTTGGTTTTTCACAGTAAGGAAAGATTTTCCAGGGTAAGGCGTTCAAAAGGCTGAAGTGTTATTTAGCGGCCTTATAGTTTGGCAAATTAGAAATGACAAACCACGTAAGAATATTTTTCTATTACTTGCTGAAGATGACACTTTACTTTTCTGTAATGATTTATGGTACGAAAATAAATCACTAATTTGGGCACAGTGGGATATGCCTGTAATCCAAGCACTCTGGCAGGCTGAGGCAGGGAAGATCATAAGTTTGAGCCCAGCCTAAGTAACTCATCAATTTAGCAAGACCCTGTCTCAGAATAAAAAAGTAAAAAGGGCTGGGGATGCACCTCATTGCAAAGGCCCTGGGTTCAATCTCCTGTGCCACAAAAACAAAACAAAACAAAACATCCTATATGTTTTAAGACTAAATTCTGGTAAACTTGAAATAAATCTAACCGAGAGGGTCAACTGCCAGTTAATGAGTTTACTATTCTCAGGACTGAGTAAAACATGAAATTTCCCTTTGAAACTTTAGGTGGGAAATTATTCTATAAATTTTCACTTGAGTTTTATAGGTTAGTATATATATTATCGAAACAAAATTTCAATACAAGTGATCTTTCCACAAGATCAGAAGTGACTATCATACTAGGTTTTTCTTACCATGTCACTCATTTTGTTGCTGCGCATAAATACGGATCTAGAACTTTTTAAAGTATATGCACTGGTGACTATCAGGTCACTAATTTTTCTTTGTTTACATTTAAATATTTTTTCTTAACTTAAAAATATGTTACATAATAAAACATTACAAAGGATAACAGTAAAATCTATGATGCAAAAATGCAAAACTTCTATTTTTTGACTTATTTGTCACAGAGCAGTCACAGTTGACAACTTCATGAATACCTTTCACAATCCTTTATGACTACACAAGTGCACATGTGCGTGAACACAGGCAAACATCTTTTACTGGTAAAATGCTGCATTCTGGGATATACGCTCTCCTGAATGGAAATGGTGCAGCCAAACTGTCCACCATGAGATTAAGCATCTCAAAGTCTCAAAGACGGAAATAATCCCCTTGGTTCCTTACCTCTAAGTGAAGTCCATTTCCAAAGGTAAAGCAGATCTGTAAAATAAAAAATAAAAATAAAATAAATAAATAAAAACAGAAGTTTAACTATCACTACCGTCCCTTGCCAAAAGGAAACAAACTATAATTTCTCTTTTGTGCTTGCCCAACAACCAGGGCCAACAGGAAGCATCTACATTCTTCTTGGTCTATGCTGCATCTTCCAGAAATGACTAGTACCTTACAAAACAAAACAAAACAAAACAAAATCTGTCTTGTGAAATGTGAGTCATCGTCCCATGATTTTCTTGTCATGTTCTCTGGGATTCACTTACTTTTCCGTGAGGCTGTTAGCATGGATGAGACTCCCTGACGACTCCCACCATCCCTATGACAGACAGACAGACAGACAGACAGACACACCCCTGCCCATGTTTCAGTTTCTCCATACCTCTAGGTCCTCAGTTCCACCAAGTCTTTTCTTTGGTTCTTCAGAGGCACCATCACACTTTGGGCTTCATCGTAACACGGTACCACTCTAATTAGTTAGTTAGGTCTATGCTCAGTGAACACCTGTCTCACGTTCTGTATTTTGCTGCGATTTCTTTACTGTCCATGCTCCCGCTGGCTTCACTCCGCTGGCTTACTCTAAACCAGCACTTTCTAATATGACTCACTTGGTCAATCACCCCACATGAACAGGGCAGATGGAGAACATCGCTGTCACGGCAGACCAGGGGACTCCTGCCAGCCGTTCTGATGACACTGTCAGTGACAGCCAGGGAGCTTTCACTTTCCTGACCCTCTGATACTCCTGCCTCACATACAGCTGATTACTGTTCCAGTGATCCCCAGCCTATGCTGGCAGCATTGCAAGAGAAGGTCACAGTGGCCGAATGCACTCCTTATGCAGCCCAGGGCAGCTCTCCGTAGAGGCTCCCACCCGCCCTCCACAGCAGTGGGGCTCCTGCCAGGGTGACCATATGTTCCCATCAGCCCCAGGAGTGCAGGCTGACACCTCCTGCCAGGCATCTCATCTGTTAGCCTCCTTCTGATCTGAGAAAGTGCATTCAATCAGACTACAAAGTCCAGTCACCTTGGCTGTGTCCCCTTATCATATCCCTGCCATTGCTCCCCAAACTTCAGAACCATCCCCACCACATCTCTGGAGCCACTCATTCTCAGGTGATGCCTCACATTTTATCTAATGTTGCATCTCCAGCCATCTTCTCCCCGCCCTTTCCCCTGGGGGAGAAGAGTCCTGATCCTCTCCGAGGTTCACTACTGATCTTTGTGCTCTACTTTCAGTTCTTCCATCCATCCGCCCACACTGACCCTTTCTAGAACCTTGGTCCTTGCACTAACCTTTCATCTTTCTCCTCCATTACTTAGTCAAACAATTTTTGTTTTTCCTTCCCACTGCCTAACCAATCACATTCAAGTCCTTCTTATCCTAAACAGACAGATGCTTCCCTGTTTCTGCTAACACTTAATCTGCTGCGCCATATCCCTCCTTGATATAATCTCAAGCTGAAATAATTGTATGTGTTTACTGCCTTCATTTTTCCACCTTCCATTTGTCTTTTGCTGGTCAGAACCTTTGATCTGGATTTTCTGTCTTGTTTGCCTTTTCCCATCTACATGACCAGTCACGTGGGTCCTTAAGTCCTAGTTGGTGCATCATGGCTTTCTCTGAAGTTTCAGTCCTATTCATATCCTTTACATGCATTTAAAAACCTGTTCTTCATGGGGCCTCTTCTTCCTGTGGACTCTTCACCCTCTTCTGTCCTCATCAATACGTGTTCTTGTCTCTCCACTCTAAAAAGAAACTCTGGGTCCCAGCAGATGCCCAGCCTCTGGGGTGAATCTTAGGGGCAGACCCACCATTGCCAGTTTTCTACCTTACGGTCAGCTACATTATTTCTTCCTTCTTTTTTTCTGTAGAAATGCCAGCAAGGTCTCTAACCAAAGTTGTGCTCACTAAATTCATGTATTTTCCAGGGTGACATGGTAGAAAACATGGAACTGGATGCTGAGGTAGAACGCTTCTGTCTGCATTTCTCTGGTGCAAAGGTTCAAAAGGGAGGCCTAGTCCCTGGGTGCAGGATCCCTCAGTCAAATCATCAGAGAACATTTTTAAAACTTGTATTTCTTGTTTGGCCTCCTAGTCATTAGTCTTGTCTCTTTGGTAGAAGCCATATAGGAATATTTACTACTTTCATTTGTCCCTGGGCATCTTTGATACCCAAGTGAAAGGGTATAATAATCACATTATCTTATGTGAATTCTATTATTGTGACCAAATATCATGTTTTACCAAGAGACAGGTAAAAAGGAGCAGTTTATGGTCTTCTTGTTAGTTAAGGCAAACTCATCATATGAACATCTTCATTGATTTTAATGGCATTTACTTTCTAACGCTCAAAAATGCAGAACTATCACAAGATTATAAACAGTGCTTCATATACTTTAAAGTGTTTTCTGCTCACTGAAGATGTTAAAAATGGAGACTCCAGTTCAGTAGGTCTGGAGTTCAGCCTTACACTGCATTTCCAACGCACCTTTAGATGATAACAAAGTTATGGATTCATGGATCATACGTAGAGCAGCAAGGCTGTAGAACGCGACAGGAAGTACCCGTTGCTTGTTTAACTATGAAAATAAAGCGCGCTTCACTCGTTACTGTCTTAGTGGGCAGCACGAGAAACCTTGTCACTCTCTACTGCTTAATACCTTGAAGGCAGAAGACTCATTTCACTTTATTAATTTGTTTCTTTAAACATTTTAAATAATTTTACACTGAAAAAAGTCTGAAAGTGGAGTGACTAGGACAATGAACATTTTGTAGCTGACATCCAGTTTCAACAATTATCTAGCATACATCTTTAAATTAAGGAACAATTTAAATTTAATTTTAAATATAGGAATAAATTTAAATTTACAAAAATGGTGCCAAGATAACATCAAGAGTTCCCTTATCCATTTCCCCATCACGTGAACATCTTAAATTGCTAGGTCAGAATTAAGAGACTGATAATATTCAATATTGATTGGGGAAGTATTTGCAAAGTTTCTCCCAGGCAAAGCTATATTTTCTTTTTTCCCTACTCTAGTCTTTGTAAGTAAGTCACCAAGTATAGCCCATCCTTGGGGAAGAGGGGAGAGGAGAAGAAAATAATTAAATTCCATCTCCTATGAGGGGCATCTACACATACTCAGAATTCTTTGGCAAGAAAATTTTGTCTTTTTCTCCATTTATTTATTCGATCATGTCTATCTATATGGGTTCATATGTATTTATTTTATTCTGTGGCTTACAATCCAGTGCTATTTTTATTTATTTTGTTCTTCAAACACTTTCAGTTTGGGTCGCTGGAAGATTGCACAGGGTGGATTCTAGATTCTTGGCACATTCTCATCGTTTTGTGTTTGAGTTCCTCTTACTTTCTAGTATTATACGATGTGCCAGGTTCATCTTGGATTTCTCCTGTCCCAGGCTAACAATCAGCCATTTCTCCAAGGAGCCCTGGTTTTCTGAGATTGAAGAATGACATATAAAACCCAAGGCCTGAAAACAGGTGTAGCATACGTATTATAAAATTGTTTCTATTTTCTCAGTCAATTGTCTGAATAAGATTTTTTTCTGTGGTGGCGCACGCCTTTAATCCCAGCACTTGGGAGGCTGAGGTAGGTGGAGTGTTGTGAGTTCGAGACCGGCTTGGGCTACAACGCCAGTGTAAGGCCGGCCTGAGCTATGTAGTGTGACCCTACCTCAAAAAATCAGGGCCAGGAGTTTCGCTCAGTGCCTTAAGCGCCTGCCCTGGCAGGCGCGAGGTTGTGAGTTCAATCCCTGGTGCCGCAAAACAAACAAACAAACAAACAAACAAACAAACAAAAAACTTCCTTTCATCCTACCTTCCTCCCCTTCTTGTTCTTGTTCTTTTTTTTTTTTTGATATAGGGTCTTGCTACTTAGTTCGGGCTGGTCTTGAACTCACTATGTAGCCCATGCTCGTCTCCAACTCAGGGCAATCTTCCTGCCTCAGCCTCTTCAGTGCTAGGATTACAGGTGTGCACCATACCTGGCCCACATAAGAACTTTTCTTAACTTTGTTATTGCTATTAGAGACTCTGTTTTACTTTTGCAAAGTGGTATCACCTGGTTGGAAAGTAGATCGCTTTGAACATTGTCAATTTATGGGCCAGGGATTTAGCTCAGTGGCTCAAGTGCTTGCCTGGTAAGCACAAGGTCATGATCCCTGGTACAAAAAAAAAAAAAAAAAGTCATATTTACATTTAAATCTTGATTTTGCCAGACAACTTGCTTTAGTCCAAGTTTCTCATCAGTAATATAAGAATACATATTGTGGCGACATCTTCAGCTGTGTAGCTAACTGCTGTGTCTTTTGATCTCTAGTGTTCACAGAAGCCCATCCTGTTCAGGTATGAGGTGGAGCCTGCCCAGCTCATGGGGCCGAATTGTCACTGGTATATGACACAGCGCAGTGTTCTCACTCTGACGGTGCATGTATGTTATGCTAAAAAAGTTTAAAAAAATGGATGTACACCTTAAATAAAAGTGTCTTAGAATCCAGACAATATGGTTCTGCTATTCGCACTTTTACAGCAGCTACTGCAATAGTCTATTTTCAGACCATGCGGCTCGAAGGACTGAAATACCTGCTCCACACTCACTATACAAAACCCCATAGGAATTATAATAATATTTTGTCAATGGCAGAACTCTAAGCTTATTGGACTGAGGATTAATCTTAGCTTCTCCTTTTAAATGTAAATAATCTAGATTTGTTTCCTTAGGATTCTGTGTCTCACAGGACACATTTTCAGTTTGGACCAGTGGCTGTGCAATGGGTACAGGTTTACCCTGCCACCCCCGCTCCTTCCTCCCACCACTGTGGGTGTTTGGTTATGTCACAGTGAGCTGGTAAACCGGGGGTGGGGGGAGACATCTAGTAGGTTGGCATAAGAGAGGTTGCTCAACTCCCACAGTGCGCAGGACGGTCCCCACGACACAGCATAATCTGCCTCCAAGTGCAAAGTTTGGAGGTTGATGGCTGCATGCACTGGAAGGGAGACTGGAAGACAGGACTACAAAATCTGTGACACCTATGACTTTCATTTTCCCACAAGGAACTTGGTGACAGAAAGATGTCATGTATGACATGCTTGAAGAGGAAAAAGAGGCTTCTAGTCTATGTATTCAAAAAAGTTTTTAGGTGAAAAAGTAATGCCCTTCAAATGCTCCAATTTATAAAAAATAAAAATTCTTTTAAAATTTCTGTGTAACGATACACAATGTTACAACCACTGTCAAATTCCAATCATCTCATTTTGTAAACCTATAATGTTACAGTATCGGATTTGTTGTTGTTGTTTGTTGGTCCCCTTAGCTTTTTGTTTCTCTTTTCTGTGACCATTGTTTTATTTTTTATTGGCTTTATTCTGAACTATTTTGTTTGACTATATTAGGCCTGATGATATGGGCAGTTATTTTAAAGACAACAAGAGGTATTCTAAGGGGAAAGGAGGAAAGAAAGAAGGGAAAAGGAAAAAGACATAAATTTATAAACAGGTATACATAGATAGCTAAAATGACTGTATTACTAAATGCATTAGCTATTGAAAAAGAACAGTTTATACTCATATGAGCTATATGATCAGATCATATGGTCAGATCAATTGATACTCATATGATCAGATCAATTTTACATGTCTATAACTGTTAATCTGAACAACCCCTTTGAAGGTAATGATATGCAATATTACAACTACTGTCAAATTCCAATCATCTCATTTTGTAAACCTATAATATTATCATATTGGATTTGTTGTTGTTTGTTTGTCTCTTTTGCTTTTTCTCTTTTCTGTGTCCATTTTCTCTTAAAATAATAAATAAATTTCTACTGTTGGATCCTGTACAACTTCTAAAAATTGACTGTCATAACTGGTCAAAAAGAAAAAAAAAAAGACTTTCTATTTGGCAGAGGCAGGAGGGTAAGTCAAATATCTCCCAATCAGCACGTTTAGAAATGACTTCCTGTTCCAAGGTCCTTTTGATGAGTTTCCTTCCCCAGAATCCAGGAGGTGTCCTGAGTCACAGGACTGGCAGAGGTTCTCTTTCTCAGGTCCTCCAGATCCAAAGCGGACGATCTTGCAGCTTCCTTCCGTGGTTCTGTAATTTCATGGTGTGGCGGCCCTTTAAACTTTAATCCCACGCTACCATGTACTTTATTGCAGATGAAATGTAGAGGAAAATAATTTGAAATCTTCCTGTTTCACTTCTAAGCATTATGATTTGTTATTTCCATTCAACCAGAAGTAACTTTGCAGAGAAGGTGAGCAGTGTGTTTAATGGGTAGACTTTTGGTCTCAAACCTAGCAAGTGCTGGTTGTTCTTAAAACCTGGGGCCCACGCTAAGCTCTTTAAGATACCTAAGTCATGTACTCTTCTTGTCCACCTCTGACCAGGCGGAAAGTTTTACAATGCTTTGTTTCTCCTTTTTACTGCATAGAAGGCCAAAGCCTGAAGGTCCTTGGCTCATTATCAATTCATTCAAAATGATTCCAAATTTGGCTGAAATAATCGAAATGAAGTAAAACAAGATCAAGACAGCGGGTGGCCCCTGCTTATCTCCTCCAGTCACAAATCCCAATTTTTCTGTTTGTATAGACAGAACTGGAGATAGGGCCTTTAATAGCTTTGTAGCTACAAAAAATGGTTTCAGTAGGATCTTGAGTCACAGAAATGCACATTCTGAAGGATCTAGGTGACCCCCTAAAGTCAGGGGGATCAGTGGTTTTGGTAGCTACTCAAATAAATCTGATGTAGAACAAGTTTACAATAAAATTTCAGCTACCATACTTTCTCTTAATCTTCTTTGTGTTTTGTCTTGTTTTGCTTTTTGTGAGGGGATAGTCTTCATAAGATTTCTTATTTTATAGCTAAATACCTCACCTTATTTCAAAAATCCCAATTTAAAAGGATCACGTATCACTGATCCACACACTGATGTATTCCCATAGCAGTCTCGTTCAATATTTGTTTCAAAAATACTATTTTATTTTTCACCTAAGTAAAACTGAACTCATTAAGAACTCTGAACTTGAACTTGAGATAAATACCTCTGACTAGCAGAATACAGTACATGATTTGTCCTAATCTTTTGCCTGCTCTTCAGATGTCTAGGGTAATTGCGTCACGCTGAAGTTAGCACCCATGAGGAAGACATTTTCCGGGGTGTCATTTTACTGACTCGGAGAGTTTTACATCGTGGGGAGCTGCCAGTGCCGTGTTACCCTCTGCCTGTTTGGTCATGCCGCGCGTGCTGCTATCCAGGACAATCGTGGTTGGCTCCAATTTCCCCGCGTGGTACAGACAAATTAACTGAAGGTTCAGAAAAGTCAACATTATGCTATTCAGTATCAATTCCTTGGTCTCTAAATCACTTTTTAAAAAAGATCAGAGTTGCTAGCAAGTAGTTAAAAGTAGGTTTTTTAATAATTCATTTTTCTGCTTCCAATTATCTTCTCCGGAAGACATCGGCAGTGACCCTGACACTTGCGTGGCTTGGGGCTTCTGTGCTACAACAGGGACTGCTGGGCCCACCCTAGGGAGGCTGGCTCAGTAGGTCTGGGCTGGACCCAGGAATTGGTATTTCTAACAAGTGTCTGGGTAATGCTAATAGTGCTCCTGCTCTTGAAAAGGTGCTGTTGAAAGCCATTGTGCAAAACCGCTGACTCGCAAGGGAAAGGGCAGACGGGGACACACAAGATTCGCAAGCTGGGAAGGAGCCCTTCACGACACAGAAGTGTGAAAAGAAGTGTTCTAACTCAGGAAGTACAGAAGCTGAGTCCCATCACAAGAAGATTTTACTTTACCAACATTACTCCACCGCCATAGGATTGCTTTAAGTGGTGTTCCCCCTGGTCTATAGTTCTTTTCTAAGTTTGTTTATAGTTCTTTTCCAGTTTAAGTTTTACTGATCCTGAACATTTATCATTTTTGAAACATTTTACCATTTCACTGCTATGTGTTTTCCATAATGGCCACATAATGCTTTTGGAATCAGGCAAAATATAAATAAATCTGTGTAATATGCTTCGCATATTTCACATAACTTGATGGACAAAAACTGTGGGTTGTCTCCTTTTTTTTTCTTCTGTAAAGGATTTATGAAAATTACAGTAAGCAATAAAATGAAGCAAAACTGATTTTTTCATTCCTCCCACAGAGAAGTTCAAGAGAACCAAGAGTTATAGATCGTCGTTTTTTACCAGTAGGTGGCACTGGTCAGTCAGGAAGGCAAACCTGAGGAATCAACAGAAAGGGACCAAAACTCCAGAGAAGGGAACTAGCCATCTAGAAAATATCTAGGGCTTTAGAAAGCTAAGTGAATACTTTTCTAGGATTAGATCTATGCAAGTAAATAAACCTGGATTTACCTTTTTTCTTCTTTTCTAGAATAATTTTCTAACTTGCAAATAAACCAAACTAATATTCTACTTCCACAAGTTCTGACGGTACTGATGGCTCCCTGCAGAGAATACCAAGATGGGAGGCAGGCGACACAATGGCTCCAGACAGCCAGACAGGAACTTGGTGTCAGGCAAACTCGGTTCTATTCACCTTCCCCCAATGTTAACATGCACTAAATCCGGGGCCTCGCATACAGGGTGTGCTCAAACATGTCACGTTCTCCTCCCTGCACTGCTCTTTTCCCTACTGCAAGCGCTGGGATCTTGGGGTACAGTTTTCCTGACCCCAGAAGCATGATGAGTGAGTCTTGAAGGTAAGAAAGTCAAACAAATTGTGCTACCCAACCTATCTGGGCATTAAAAATTAATCCTAAACAAGTGAAATTCAGATTATCATTTGTTTTCAAACACAGAAGGATGCTTCAACTCCTATGTTTAAAGACCAAGGCATTTAGCTGGTTTGCAGATACATGATGCAAAGATCTTGCTTGATGTAATGAAGCATACAGTTTACCGGGAAAGGGCCGAGGGTTTAGCTCAGCAGCTCAAGTGCAAAGATCTTGATGTAATGAAGCATACAGTTTACCGGGAAAGGGCCGAGGGTTTAGCTCAGCAGCTCAAGTGCTTGCCTGGTAAGCATGAGGTGGTGAGTTCGATCCCTGGTACTAAAAAAACCAAAAAGTTTATCAGGGAAGAAAAAAGTATGTAGTAGTTCCTTCCTTGTCTAATGGGGTATGTTAGAAGATTCTCCAAGGATGCAAGAAACTCTAGGCAGCATGGTACTGCATATGTACTGTTTTTTCCTACATATATAGCGATAGTAAAGTTATAATTTAGGCACAGGAACAGATTAACAACAACATACCAAATAGACCAGTAATTAATAGTAAAATAAATCAACTATAATGTACTGTAATAAAAGTTATTCAAAATTTATGAATTACTGGGCCGGGGATTTAGCTCAGTGGCATAAGTGCCCACCTGGCAAGCATGAGGTTGTAAGTTGATTCCTGGTACCAAAAAAAAATTATGAATTATTCCTTCACCATTTAGTTCGGGTAGCAGAAACTGCAGGAAGGGGAAGCCACAGGAGAGAGGGTCACCAGTATTAAGAAGTACTATACTATGAGAGAGGTGACCATCATCATATAAACACCTACAGAAACAGCTCTCCGGAGCTCAGGAAAGGTGGAAACTACTTTCTGCTTGATGAGGAGCATGGAGCTTGGCCTTGGAGAAGAGGCAGAATATATCTATAGAGATGGGAGGAGGGAACATACACAGATAAGAGACAGCATGTTCTCCGCACACAGCAGGAGAGGCGAGGACAGAGACCGAGTAGCCCAGTTTGGCACCTAGACTATATGAGAGTGGCAAGAAGAGGAGCGGTACAGGCGTGCTGAGACCTTCGCTGACCTTACAAGGAGAGGAGTGTCACTGCCCACTTCTGCGTAGGGCATTTGTTCGCACTGCTTCTGAGAACTCTGGCAATTTTGTGCAACACTAAAGGCAAGAGACAGTTTGAAGATGAAAGCAGTTAATAAGCCAGGGGAGATGTACAGTAATGAGGACCAGCAGTAGGGTAATGGCAATGAGCCGCATGGGTAGACGCAGGAGTCCCCACCTGGACAAAAATCATTCCAAATGCCCAAATCAGAATCTTTTATGTATGTTTATCATTGTTTATCAATATGGGTGCTACGGCATTTTACACAGGAGAATGCTTCATAAGCAGTCAAGCATTCTTGAAGGTTTAGCACCCCCAGACTCTGGCAACGAAGCACCAGGCATTTGATAACCCAAATCCCTCCCACTCCTTCGCTTCCAAACAAACCTGCTGCTCCTGCAGGCTGCGTGGTCTCTGGGTTTCTCTGCCTGCCTGATCACAGCAGACCACGTCCTGAATGCCTTGTTCCTTTTTAAAAATCAGCCTTTTCTGTTGTTATTGTTCTCAACCAGCCAAACCCTGTCTATTCCTTTTTGACTCACGTGACCATCTCAACCAAAAAGGATCTTTTCATTTAGCTAGCAATTTGAACATCTCCCTAAAAACACTCACCTGGCAATAGCCTTTTCTTTTGATTTCTGTTAGTTCGAAGGTCAAATACTTATCTGCACACTCTTCTGTCTCATGGTCTATGTTAAAGCAACAGTAAGACTTTTCCAGTTCTTCCAAAGAACCAGGTGTGCTTGCATTCAGGCCTCTCTACATGATCTTCTCTCAACCCAGAACATCCTCCCTTGTTCTCTTCCTGTCATCTCATTAATCTATAATTACACTGAGATCTTGGCGGGGATATTCAGTTTCTGCAGGTTCTGTGGGACTGTGTGTTTCTTTACCATTTTTTCTTCTTATCATTACCAATTGAGAAGTTAGCCATTTCCTTGTTGTATCATTTACTAGATGGTAAGTATCCTGAAGGCAGAATATATCTGTTATGGTTTATACACTGGTTTATACAGTATGTCAACTTGAGAAGTCTAGAAGCTTAATTAAGTAACTCAGCAGCTCTACATCCTGGGTGTAGAGCATAACCAGTTACCTGTTCATTGTGTCAATTTGGGAAGGTCAGAAGTTTAACTGAGAGACTCAGCAGGGAGCCAGGGTTCTTACTTTGTAAATATCATCCTGTGCAAAGGAAGGCAAGG
>RJWM01017243.1:0-43601 GCA_004363535.1 Dasyprocta punctata | reverse complement strand
TAAAAGTAAATTGAGATGGGAATCGAAATCAAACTAGTGTTGCAAATGAGAATTAATAGTACATTTGCTTTTGTTCTGAGACAGGGACTTCAGAAGCAAAATGAATAACTCATTTCAAATGCCTGTGAGTTGTTTAAGAAATAACTATCAAATTAACAAGAAATGCCAGGCTCTCTCTTTATTTCCCTTCTTAAATTTTTCCCCCCTCCATGGATGAGCTTGTGGTAGTAGGAGAACACTGCTTTAGAGCAGAATTTCTCGAGATGAGGATGATGGAGGAGCTGGTTCCTCTGGATGGGGAAGGGCATCCTACGGTTCTGTCCTCTTAAGATGTTTCTCTTCAGAAGGGTCTGAAGGCTCCCGGGAGGAGCTGCAGACAGGCTCTTGCTAAGGCATCCTGCCAAACACAGCTTAGCCCATAGCACTTTGTGATGGGGCCCCAATAATACACTGAGCCACTCTTTGCTGAGGCAAAACCAGACCTGAGAAACAGCCTCATCTGATGAAGAGTAAAAATGCTAAGAGCAAGGAAATGAAAGGAAAAAAAAACAAAAGACACTTACTTCTTTACTTCGAAAGTTGAGTCTAACCTCTGCACACAAAGGTATGTTGAAAGCTAAAACTTGTGAATTATTTATGCCACACTTTTGAGGGAGAAGAAGGAGATGCCTTTGAATTAGTCAACACGAGATGATTAAGTGTAAAGAGCACAGTATACAGGATGCACACACTCTGTTTTGAGTCAACTGCTCCCAAACTCTGTCACTGTGAAGTTACAGCCACATTTTCTGAGCCTGCCCACCTCCCAGAGCAAATGTGAAGATCATATGCAAGGAGGCGCACCAGGGCACTGGAGGATCTGTGAGATGTCAAATGAGGAGGAGGAGTCAGGAGAGGAGCAGGAGGAGGTGGGGTGAAGCAGGAGGAGGAGGGGGAGGAAGAAGAGGAGGCGGGGAGCAGGAGAAGGAGGAGGAAGAGGGTGCGGTGGAGGAGGGAGAGGAGGAGGAGGATGGGCAATGATGAATTATCAGCTCAACAAAGTTACCTTAGTTCATCTTAAGACAGTGGCTAAACTTTGTGATAAATGATAGTAAAAATGAAAAGACTGTTCCTTAAGGAGGAATTTTCATAAGAGTATAAACATTTATTGTAATGGAAATAATTCAGTAGGGTTATTAAATAGCAGTAATAAAAACAGGATTATTTATCCTTGATTTCTAGAAAAGCCCAAAGTACAATAATAATAATCGCACACACAAGGCGGTCTGTCTAGTGGGTCAGAGCGAGACAGGTAACACGTCCCCGGCACCTCCCTGCACCAGGGATTCCTCTGTACGGGGCTCTTGGGTGCCAGGGACTCTCCAGGACAGTGTTCAATGTCTTTTCCGCTTTCTTGCTCTGCATGTCAAGATATTTAGTGTCATTCTGCTTGTCAAAAAAGACTGAGGTTAATTGGAGGCTGAACAACATGGGTTTCTCTCTGTAACCCAACTGCTAAATAGTGCTAAGGACCTCCCCTAAACATGTGCCCACCCGCTTCATCTCTGTATTTCTGTATGTAAATACAGGTTCCTTTTATTGTTCTTTCGAGTCGCAGGAGCTTTGCCCAGTGCTGGGGTCTTTAGGCCACTTTCCACACAGTTATAATTTTGTATTTGTGCTTAGAGCATTCTTTCTATAGTCAGGTGTCCTGGTTCTATAGTTTTATCCTCCAACACTTTCCCTTTCTCTCTCTGTCTCTGTCTCTCTCTCTCTGTCTCTCTCTTCCTTTTTCTTCATTTTGGCATTCACATTGCTTCTGATTTTTAAGTTAGAATTTTATTTTTAATGTCTTACAATTGTCATGAATGTCTTTTAGGATTTCACTTGGCATCTTTGCTCATAGGGTCATTTGGTGCTTAAGAATTTGGCTTATGGAGGACCTTTGTCTCTGCTGCAGGCTTTCTTCTCTGGATTTACTGAACATCATAGTAATTAATTCCCAGTACCTTTGCTACCATGCTATGCTGTTTTCATTACTCAAACTTTCTGCTCCTTCTTGTTGAAACATTCTTCTATGTCTATTCTTCACATAAAAAGCTCCCACTCAGCTTAAATGTTATCTTGTTTGAGAGGCCCTCCATAATTATAATAATTAAAGTAGCCCTCAATGTGCTCTCTCTCTCTCACACACACACACACATGCACACACACATCTCGTCAGCCTCTTTATTTCTTTCATGACATTTGCCTTGACTGATAACTATCATGCGGAATGATTTGCTTCTCTGTATGTTATCTCTCCCCCACCTCATCCCAACCATCAGCTCAGAGTTGGACCCTGTCAATCTTGTTCTCTGGCTCTTGGCATAGAGCCTGTCACTCAATAGCTGGCTGGAATGAATGGTGTGTTTCTGCGTTATTCTCTAAGCCCTAATCAGGTAGGATCTAAATGCATTAATCAAGTGAAAAGGTAGTCAAAGTGAGACAATTTTTATAGCATGAAGAGAAATGAAGTTATTTATTCCAGAACTTCTATTTTATAGGTAAATTTTCAAGGAAGTAGAATAATTTTGAGCAATGCTCTATGATTAGGGAGTCATGAACTATAGTAGAACTTAAATCCTTTGACTCCACAGTACACAAAGGTCCTCTTCCCATTGTTGCTAACCGAGTTGGCTGTCCAGATTCCCTGTGATTGCACATCCTGAGCTCTCCACTCCAGCCAAGAACACATGGCTCATTTCTTACCCAGAGCAGGAGTGAATCTTGGCTATTCCTATTGCAGGAAACACATGTGCTTCATTCAGCCCTACCCACAGAAGTCCTGAATAAATGATCTTATTTTTCTCAAGTTTTGCTTGAGTAAACCCAATGAGGTCTAGCCTGGTCAACTGCTCTGTAAATTGTTTAGTTCTTTATATCCTTGGCTTTTCTTCCTAGATGGTAAATCAGAGACTACTTCATTGGTATTTCCTCACCAGTAGATTGAAAAACAAAAGAGCACTATTTTACAATCCTCTTCCCCATAATGATGTGGAGCCTATTTTTTCAACCTGTAGTATTAAATCTTAGCCATCTGGCTTGCTTTGGCCAAGGGAACATCAACAAACATGATACAAACAGAGGTTCAAAAAGTACTTGTGGCACTGGAGTTTGCCCTCTCTTGCTGCACTTGGAATCTTGAAAAAAGCAAAAGTTAACCCCTAGAAAAGGCCACATAAAAGAAAGTCTGGGTGCTTTGACTGGATGCCACCCAACTGCTAGATGTGTGTGTGGGTCCATCCTAGACCACCTGGTCCTGGAAACAGTCAGCCAGCTGACCACAGATGTTTGAGTAAATCTAAGCAGACCATCAAAAGAATTGCCCTAATGAGCCCAGTCTGAACTGCCAGCCCATGTGAGCTACCTCTGATTGTTGTTTCAGTCCACTAAATTTTGGCATGCTTTGTTACACAGTGAAGACTGACCTACACACTCACTACACACCTTACATTACTTCCCAGTCATCTTTCCTTGCTGCTACTCAGATGCCCTTCCCTAGTGGATGATGCACTTATCCCCATTTCACAGGGAGGAAAAATCAATACCATGAGCTTGTTCTGGTATTGATGACCTGACATATTTAATTCTTCCAAGCCCATGCATTAGAGATAAGTCCTCCTCAGACACTGTTCAAGGGAGTAGCTACCAGAAATGTTTAGAAAGGAATTAAGATGTTAAGGACATGCTGAATTGCAGAAAGCTGGACAATAAAACTATAAATAAGTGTGAATTTAAACACAGTGTGTACAATTAATAAAGACATAATTCAGTTCAGTTAATTTACTTCTAATCAGAGGTATCAATTGTTTTAAAACACCTGGGCTGTCCCGAGGCTATAGCCACTGAAGTACACACAGTAATAATCATGATAACTTGTTAGAATATTTATGGATCATCCCATGTTAGGAACTTTTCACAAGAATCACTCTGAATACCTCTAGTGACCGCTAAATAGAGGTAATAGGCATCATTTCCCTCTACAGAAGAGGAAATTAAGGGCTGCAGAAATCAGGACACTAGCCCCAAGCCTCATAGAAAGGTAAAAAGCTGAAATTCAACCCAGGACTGGCCCGTGTGCTCACTCTTGTGTCACCTGTCTCCTTTGGATCAGCGACAATCCACCCGTGTTTCCTTTCATGTATTAAGGATGCAGGTCATGAGCCCCACGCTGGAGGATACCTACAGGGACTGCTCTTCAGCAAGCAAAGGGACTCTTTCATGTGTCAGCATGGAACTGGCTCACTTTTAAATAGCCTGAGTGGTTCTCCTTGGTACATGCCCAGAAAAACCTCGCTTTGTCCACAGCGTTTCTGCTTTTTGTTTTCTGTTTTTGAAGTGCTGGGGATTGAATCCACGACCTCATGCTTGCTGGACTCAGTGTTCTACCACTGGATTGCTTCCCTAGCCCCAGTACTTACTTTTTGACCCAAGTTTTGAGAAGGCAATGGGGGAAAGATTGAGTCACAAACTTAATGCATTTTCCCCTATCTCAGAGCCAGATACAGTACAACAGTACCTACCTTCCCAAACTCCCAGCTTCCATTCCCCAAAACCCTATGAAGGAGACCACAATCTTAAAACATTTAACAGAAGGCAGCCCTCAAGCAATGAGCCTTTATCAATGGTTTTATATTGTTAATAATAAAGCGACATGCAACAGATCCATCGACCTTAATGGTGTTTGCTACATCTTGTTGAGTAGTAAAACTGGACACTGTGCTTTTAGTTTAATTTAAACTATGATCTCTTATCAGCTACTTACTTTTTAGCATCTCCCTTCCACCTCCACCGTAAGTTTATAAAACCAGCCCCTTTGTCACACTGAACAGGCCTTGGTTTTCTGTCTGCTCCACATCCTACTGCCTCATCATTTTGTGAGTTCAGGGGTGTCACCAGGGGCCTTATTTGCACTTATGTTTGGACAAGTTCACATTCTCTCCTTGTCACCCAGCTCTTGGTCTTAATCCTTATTGTCTCCCAACATCTGAGTTCCTGACACATGCAGGGGTTTAACAAGCGTTTGCTGTATTGAATTGTACCTTTCTGCATCCCCGGTGTACCCATTAGCCCTTGTCACACACCGAAAGGATTCTTTAAATATTTGTGAGCTCCTAATGGAGGAACGATTGAAATGACCAGACCATGGGGAGTTCATCTTGATTTTAGACAGATCTCAAAGGCAGGAAATCAATGGTCATTTCCTCCCTCTATTTCGTTCATCTTTAGAGACAATACCTTTGCTTCATCAATTCCTATCACCCACACCTCATACTAGGTATCTAACCAACCTGGTTCAAATGAGCCAGCTTCTTTTCCCGGCAAGGCTAGTTCCAAAAAACATAATTCTGCCAACTTACACAGCAGCCGTCGTAAGAATCATAGAAACCTGAACTGTCTCAAATTTCATGATTGTCATTTGGACCGATGACATTTGCAAAGCACAGTTTGGCATTTCTTCAGTTCTCTTCAGAAGGCAAACCACACACTCCAATTCAGTAAATTACCACAAAGAAAAGGAAATGGTGTAAGAATCCTCCCTGGCAAGTCAAACCTATTAAGCTAGAATCCACACATCTGGAAAAGACTGTAAGATTTGTAAAAGTGATTTCTGCAGAACTGGGGCCACTTCTGACTTGGCTCCTTTGGCATCTGCTTCTACCCAGCTCTCGTGGAAATGAAGTCATCTCCGAGTCTGTGCTGGGTGATCAGGCAGCACCAGGACAGCACAAAGGAGATGAGAAAAGAGCAAGGGAAAGGGAATATGTCACATCCTGACTACAGGGAAACCGTGCAAAACATCTAATCACAGCAGCGCCAGGGAACTTGAACCTGTCCAAAAAGATCCCGTGCTCTCCATGTTTAATTGCGGCTGATGGCTGCTGGCCAGTCATGCATGACAATGTGCGTGTCTCGCTGCTCCCTGCCCCGCTCATTGCTGTCAGCTTTCACTCCAGGTGACAAACAGAATTCTGGAGCCAGGGAGGGGGCTGGGCCAGAAACGGGGGTCGGTCAGGCGGGCTGGAAAAACCCCCTATACACACAAGGGTGCCTGCGCTCTTGTGATCCAGGGTGTAGACAGAAGTCTTTAGAAACACATACATTATATAACTCACTTCAATCCCTTTGCTTTCTCTATGTTTGCAGTGTATTTATTTTCCTTGCGAGTAAAAACAAAACTAGGCCACACCATGCAAGTGGGTAGGACGTCTGTGACCTGAGGTATGTCACTTGGCAGCGGGTGAGGCTCCTGTACAGTCAATTATCTCTGAGCACATGCTTGAGGCTGGATAGGGAAATTTGAATTACACTTGAATAGTAAAGGACATTATCTTTCTTGGTGGCTCGGTGCTCTTAAACCTCTCTTTCTGTCTGCACAAGAGGAAAAATCATGTTTTTATTGAGTCTAACAGCAAGAAAAACCCCCTCTACGTCTGCAGGAA
The DNA here is from genome assembly GCA_004363535.1 of Dasyprocta punctata. Taxonomy (NCBI): domain Eukaryota; kingdom Metazoa; phylum Chordata; class Mammalia; order Rodentia; family Dasyproctidae; genus Dasyprocta; species Dasyprocta punctata. The sequence continues at coordinate 37,137 of RJWM01017243.1, read as the reverse complement.
AAGACAGCTTATTAAGTCTAGTGTGGCACTGATAACTTTCACAGTTTAATTGTTCCTTTTTAGCATGGGACGATTCTAGAACATCTCCCAAAGTGCAGACCCCAGACAGGTTGTGTCAAGTAGAGATGAGTGAGAAATCTAAAACACAAAAGTTCCACGCTGTTAATCACCCTGAGTTGATCATTATATAATATATTCATATATCAAAGTACTATATTGGATCCAAAATAAATAAGTATGGTCTTATGTGCAATTAGAAATATAATAAGACTTAAAAAGTCCAGGACAGAATAAAGTGGTACAGCTGAGTTTAGGAATCACTTTCTTTTCCTGTTTTGTTTTGTTTTGGTTTGGTTTGGTTTTTGGGGCCTGGGAAGGAATCACTTTCTCACTGTTCCTTTTTTGTCTACACCCTGTGATGTGCTGGGAAGAGCTGTGTTTTTCTCTGGGCTTGAACTGGCTCGTGTCTAAACATAGACTCTTCTACCTCCTGGGGTTGGTGTGAGGATTAAATGAGCTACTTATGAGCTTCCTTTGCAGATAAGTAGACAAACTTCAAGCATGGAAAGACAAAGGTACATGAACTATTTCTCTTTGTAAACTTAAGAGTGCTTCATGGTAAATGATACAAGCTCTGAAATCAGTCAGACTTGAATTTGAATACTGACTCAGTTACTAATTAACTCCTTAGTTTTATGTTAATTTTCTTATGTCAAAAGGGAGGACACTTATTCTTACCCGACAGGGCTAGAAGAGTGAGGGATAAAAACAGCTGTGATCTGTGCACACGAGGTCTGACACACAGTAAACCTTCCATGAGTAGCAGGTACCTTCCAGCTCCCAGCTCGTCGCACTCATATGCAGAACAAAACTGTAGAAGTCAGGTTATGACACTGAAAATTAAATCACCCAAGGTGGGAATATGGTCATTGCTAACTGGCAATTTGACACGAACTGTATTATCAGTATCTTACATTTTTTTCAATAAGAAAAAAAAAAGAAAAGAAAAGAAAAGAAAGCATAGCATATTTAGAACTTCCTCTTCTTTTGAATTTTAGGAATTTTACCAAACTTTAAAGCTGTGCTTGATAATGGAATCTGCCCGGACCTTCAAGAAAACTTCCAGTCTGCTGACTGGAGTCTGTTTGCCCTTCTAGTCCGTGTGTAATTACCGTCTCTTCTCCTTCTGTACAGTTTTCTTCTCCTGTTATTTCTATTTTAGGGAACCAAGTACCACTAAATGGTTTAAATTGGGGAAGAATTTTTCCCCCAGAAGAATTGTAATGCTCTGATAATATTTATTCTATGTTTTGGGTTTTTTTTTGTGTGTGTAGCCATCGAGGTTACCACCTAGTCCTCCTAAAAGCTCTAGTTGCAAGTTCTGCTTATTTTCCCTCTCTCTGGCCGCAGATATGCAATGAATGTCATTTCCCTTTGGTCCCTGTGGCCCAGCTCCCGTGGCCCGTGTTGATCTAGCTGATTCACAATTTCACGCGGGTTGATGCAGCTGTGTGGCCTACCTGGCGAGTCCGTAACTGAGCTGCGGTGGGTGGCCCATCCTGCCTGGGCAGTGGCACCCATCTCTCCAGCAGCACAAACCCTATCTGCAGAGCACTCACGAGAAGGCGTGGGTCAACTAGCAAAGAATCAGAACAGAAATTTGAAAACAGAACTGGTCTCCTGCCCTGTCCCTGCCGAAAAGAGGAGGAAAGCAAACGAACCACGAACACTGTAATCTAGACAGCTAAATCTAAACAGCAATGGCGTAACTAGCAATTTGTGAAATAGCTGTTAAAGAAAGATTCTTAAAATAGAAGTGGTATTTTACAAGGGAAAACACAATAATAATGTAAAACCAAAAAATTAAACTGAGCAAAATAGAAGCTGGCAGGGAGGAAGACTGGGAAATCAAAACACACCAAATGCTGTGTTGACAGCAGTGTCATGTGCTCTGTGGACCAGGTAAGAGAAACTTTCTGCAGGTCCTATTTTATTAGGTCAGAGAAGTGGATGAGATGCAGGGAACTTTCGTGGGCATTCTGTTTTCACGAAACAGCACAGAAACGTAAGCTTCGTTATGCCTTGCAGATGGTAGCGCTCAGCCTGACTGGTCAGCACTCCTCAGAGTCCCTCCCGCAGCCCAGCAGGCACTGCCTGTCCACACTTGCCACTCGTGACCAGGTCCTGAGTGATACTGGACTAGAGCTGATTGGAGAGGAGACGTACTGAACAGTCTCGAATCACTCGCGTTAACTCTCTCCTATGAAAACCAAACTAGATTTTTCAGCCACAATTTACCCCGTGGCTATTAGTAATAACACTCATTACAAGTAACACTTTCTATGGTGTTTAACGCGGTAGAAGGCCTGGATCTGAGTTCGTACATGCTGGAAACCCACTTGCTTCTACCTTGATGCCACTTATTTTGCGTGCATTTTGCTATCTATCATTCTGGGTTCCTTGGTTTTGCTGCGGTATATATTCCTTTATCAATTATTGGCTACTGCTAGTATTGTCTCATTTGTCCTTTGGGGGGGGTCCCTGTATGCCTTTGAGGGCCATTATTTAGTATATCCAATAATGTAACTTCCTTGTTCATGGTGGAAACCCCAGCCTGGTGACCAGGGTCATTTACAAGAGAACTGCCAGTTCACAGGTCCTGACTTCGGGCTCCCTTCACTATCCTCCACCGTCCCCCCAGAGTGGAGGAGGTTTAGTAGTTTTCTACAACGTGAAGGCGCCTTTGTTAGGAGTCTGATGCACTATGGGTGAAGAGTTAACCTCCCTTGGCTTTTTGCTGGTACCGAGCCACTGATGAACTATTTCTGAGTATAGATTTAAAGAACTGCACTCCAGGCTGGTGGGAGAGAAACTCAGTATGCGTGCTCATTTGGTTTGAGGACAAAAATCTGACAGCTCTGTCAAAGGTGTAGATATTTTGCTAGCAAGTAACTAACTGTGACAAGCTGGACTTCATCATCCTGTGCCGCCTTGGGTGAATGTGAGGTCTGTGATGAGAATGGAGATGAGGCAGAATCGGAGATGGAATGTTCTGGAAGGCAGGAGAGTCTGGGCATAGCCATGTAAATACACAAGCACAGAGCGCTTTCTAAGGCTGTGCACCACCTGGAAAGTTGAATTTTGGATCTCTATTTGCGTTCTCAAAAATTACTAGATTGCTGCACTTAATTTTACATGAAATGCATAGGCATGCATGTTTTGAAGAAATATGATATATGAAATATGTATATATTCCAGATCAAAACAGTAAAAAATACAAGTAAACATTATATTCTGTGTCCTCACAGGCTCAGTTTATTGGACAATATTTCAAGAGAGGAGCTGGTGGGGCCATGATAGGTAGGACGGGAAAATAGACACTGTAATTACAAGACAGAGAGTTTAGCAAATTCTGGAATAATCCCAAAATGGGGTAAGGGTAATGCAAGTGAAATCTTAAAGGATGGGTTGAGCTGGGTTTGCAGAAAGGAAGAAGAACAGAAATGGAAAGGTGAAGATGGTGGGCTTGCAGCATAGTCATTTTCCTGACTTTGAGTTGATAGAAAAGCATATTGAGAGAATTGTGGCTTTCTTCTGTTAGAATAAAAGAACTTGAAAGTTAAACAATTCAAACACCTTACATGATTTGATGGGGGCAAATTCTGGGAGTGCTGGTAGCTCCAAAAATCAGGCAACTGATGAATCTAAAGCTGGGGTTTATTTGGAGCAGGTGTTTGGAAGGTGGGTGGGGAGGACCTTTATAACTCTTGTAGATCAAGGCTATGATAGCATCATAGTATGGTGACAAAATGACACCAATTGTATTTCTTTTTGTTCTATTTTCTGTCTTGCAAAGGTGTTTCATGAGACATGGCAAATGTTTAAATCCTAAAATTTTATTACAGTATAGGATACATTGTCCTTCATCCCCCTCAGGATACTACCCCTATCTTTGAAAACACTTATCCCTTCATTCTTGCTGCCTTCTGAAGCAGTTCTAGAAGTCCTTTCCTTGTGTGTCATTTGTTACACCATCATGGCTGCCTGGTTTTCCTGAATTGGTTCGAAATATTTACCTTTCATGGTCACTTGCACTTTGGGAAAGAGCCAAAAGTCATATGGCGCCAGATGCAGTGGATAGCACAGATGACGACATGCCAGCAGTTTTTATTTGACAAAAGTTGAGAGTATTTTAATGGGGTATGAATGGCAATGTGTCTTTTATTGTAGTGTATTTTTAAACTGAAACATTTACATTGTCTTTTGATCCACACCTCATGTGTTGGCATTTGTAGTCTATCTTAACTGATTTTGGCTCTCAGTGACACTGAGTTAGGACTTTGCGCTGCACCAAAGTGAGCATAAAGGGAGGACTGTGCTGCAGAAGCGGTGATGTTTCCATGTGAGATAGCACAGGTGTAGAGACAAAGCCAGCCCCCATGTTCCTGTTACCTGTGTGGAGACACAACTGCCTCAAAGTTAGCAGATATTCGAGTCCCTGAATCTCTGCCACAGAGGAAAACACAGCCAGATTCTCTTCCCAGCCTTGCAGGGCTCACAGGTCCCTAGGGCACCTGGCCATCTCCAAAGCCACCAAATGCAATTTGCTTTGAAAGAACAAATCCTCTCTTCAATATTTAGTAGGGACTAAATTGGACATTACAGGGCTTATTTCTCCCACAGAACTGATTCATTCCACCTTTTGTTTGGGAATAGTTGTTACTGGCAGAAAATTAGTATATATATATATATATATATATATATATATATATTATTTAAGAGAAAAAAAGACACATATAAGAAAGACAAAAAGCAAAAGAGACAAACAAATGACTAGAGTAAATGCACAGCAGTAACATTACAGGTTTACAAAACAGAATGATAGAAACTTGACAATGGTTGCAATGTTGTGTATCATTATCTTCAAAATGGTTGTTTACATTAACAGACATAGACAAGTAAAATTGATCTAATCATATGAATATTAACCGATCTTTCTCAATAACTAATACGTCCAGCAGTATGTTCATTTTAGTTATCTTACATATACAAATATACAGCTTTATATCTTTTCCTTTTCCCTTCCCTCTTTCCCCCTTTTCCCTTCCCAATTATTAGTTCTTTTATAAAGTGACATTGGTTCCCTTACAGTTGTCCACAAATGAAACTCAGCACCGTTTTCCATAAAACATTTTCAAAACTGCAGATTACCAGGCTCTACCAAAGTCTCACTGAAGCAGAAACCATAGCAATGGGACCCAAGAAATTTAATCCTGAAAACTCCGCAGATGATTCCGAGGGGCAACAGGATTCAGGATCACTGCCACATATCTTCTTTTTATTGTTTCTACTTCTGTTCTCTATAGTTATGTTAAATGGACACTAATCTCCTCTTTTATTCGACTGTCCTTCAAGTATGTAAAGATGACTCTCAGATTCTAACTACCCCAACTTCCCTGCTATAGTGTGGATCTGGAATATCTCAAAAACCCATAACTTGAAGGCACATCTGCTATTGGGAGGTGGTGGAAATTTTAAGAGGAGGAGCCTAGTGGGAGGAAGTAACGTCATTGCCTCCAAAGGCATTGTGGGAACCTGAACTCATCCTCTTGCTCTCTCATGTTCCTGTCATGAGGGCAGTAGCTTTGTTCCACCATGCACTCCTGCCATAAAGTAGCACCACAGGCTCAAAACAATGGGCCCATCAATTGTGGGCTGGAACATCCCAAACTGTGAATAAGGACAGACTTTTCTTCCCTAGCAGTTGGTTCTGCTGATTATGTAGGTATTTGTTACAGTGACAGAACCCTAACTATCACGCTCCCTGCTCTGGTTATTACCTCTTCCACTGGATGTAGGTCTCCATGTGCTTCCTCTGCCCCTTCCAGGTTGCAATTTGCTGTGCTCCTCACTGCTATTGTTGTCTTAGTTTGTGTTGCCAACATAAATCGAGATGTGGCTTGACCACGGGATGCTTTCCTCCCTCCGTCTGGACACTGTGCTGCCATCCAGGAAACTGGTTCTGAGAGTCTCTTAGCTGCTTTCCAAAGCTGTTAGTGCTCATGGAACTTGGGCCAATTACCCTCCTTCCTCATTTACCGTATTTATGCCGCTGATCTTTGAATCTTACCTTCCTACCTGTGAATTTTAACTTCAGTGAGGATCATTTTGAATCTTACATCTATCATCAATATATCTTAATTCTTATCAAGGTTTGGATCAAACACAAAAACACATAAGCCAGACATAAATTTGAATTGTGAATGGTTGTCAGTCTGAGCTCCCTTCTAACAATGATGTATGAACTAACAATGTACCTAATACAAAAACAAGAAGGAAGAAGAGGAGGAGCAAGTAGTCAGGTAGAGATATAGAACAGGGCCCTGCGTATTTTGGGAGACAGGTGAATTTTTATCTGTAGGCCTGATGCTAAAAGAAGTGGTTGCCAAGCCTGTATTCCTCATCAAGCCACAGGGCACATGTACCCTCCAAGGCAGAAGAAGAGAGAGGGAAAATCTGACGAGAGTGTCGCAGTGAGCGGTTACGCAAACGATAAAAACTTTAACTTAAAGACCTCACCATCGTTTAGAGTGATGCACACTTTATGACAAGGGCAGTGAGAAGGGGGTGAGTCAGGGGCACTGTAACCAGATGCCTGCTGGAATGTGGATCCCAAAGGTGAGAAGCAGTTATAAGCACACTGCACCAGCCCAACCCTAGGTGTGCACAGCTTGGTTCAAGCCAAAGGGCTTCATTGTCTCCATACACTGTCTTGGAAGGAGTGGGTGTGGTCCAGTGAGGATAAGAGGTGATATGGAAAATCATTTGAGGTCCAAATGGAGAAAAATGGATTGGAAGGTGAACTGCGAAGGATTTAAAGTTGTACCGGAACAAGGAGGATGCAGGTGCCTACACCTGACTCGTAATGTTTTTGGTCGAATTTAAGTTTGACTAAAGTACCTTGAAATACACATTAACAAAATAGATCAGCAGTGAATGTATTTTAAAAATATAACTTGGGAAACTTATGAGGCCTTCAGAAAACACCCATTTGTCCACTGATGGATTCTAGTTTATATCTCCAAGTTTGGCTTTTTTCTATTTTTTTTAATTTCAAAAACAAAACAACAATAGCAACAACAACAACAACAAAAAAGAATAAAAACAATGATACAGAATTTATTTTGGCTTCTTTCGTGATTTCCAGGTTGGATCAGTGAACTTCTCACTTGGATGTCTAAGCGGATCCAACTTAGTCTACCCAAAAAGAACTCTTGGTGGCCCCTCGCACTGCATGATCCTACTCTCCATTTGCATTTGTCTATTTTTTCTTCTGTTTTGAACCTCTGGTGGCTCAGACATGAAGCCTGTGGGTCACGCTGGGTCTTCAGTTGCTTTCACTCCGTGTCCCATCTATGAACAAGTCTCATATCCCTTCTCCTTCCACTGCTGCTCATTTCACTGCTTAACTCGACAGCCTCTTCCTTAGGACCAACAGCAGAGGCCTCTTAGCTGCTCCCTTGCCTTGAGGATGTGTTCCTTGTGTTTATTTTCCACACTTGTCCAGAGTGAACCTTCTAAAGCACACATGAGGTCACACCACTGTCCTTTTGACAAGTGAACTCCAAGGGCTTGTCCGTAGACCATCTCACAGAAGAATCCAGGCTCCTCGCTGGTCAGCAACACTGCACACCATGAGCCACCGGCTTCCGCCCATCCTGTTCACTTGTGCTCTTCAAACTAAGCAAGCGTGAGCCCCTGTGAGGGCCTTGGTACTTTCCATTCCTTGTGCCTGAAACACTTTCATACATGGGTGAGGTTAACACCCTCCCTTCACAGTTCTCCGAGGTTACTTTATGGCCAAGAGCCTCTTTAAAATAACACCCTCTTTTCAACTCCCTGTTGATGTTCCTGTCTTGAATTTTCTTCACTGCACTGCCATTATCTGACATTACATCATAATAGACGGGCAGATCGAGATGTTAGAGATGATGGAAGAGATGCGAGAGTCGAGGGGAGAGAGCCATGAGAAGTGTGGAAGACAGTGAGAGAGAGAAAGAGACAGAGAGAGAGAGAGAGAGAGAGAGAGAGAGAGAGAGAGAGAGAATGCCCACAGTCTGCATGCTCCTGGGCTTGAGCATTTATTGAAGGTCTCCTGGCAATTCCAATATGCAGCTGAGAAGTTGGGAACCACAGGACACAAAGGCAAGAGCAAAATCCACTAACAGACTTTCTCCTGCTCCAATGGCATTGACTTCTTTTAACTAATTGATGACCACTTTGGCTTTGTGATTTTGAAAGGATAGCTCAGAGCCCCCTTCACCTCACTACAGTTTTGATAAATTACCAAAAACAAACAAGGTGGAGGCCAAAAGCAGTCTATTTCTTTCACCAGTTCTCTTTCCTAAAGGAAGAAGCGCAAGAACTCTGCAGCCAGATGACCGGGCTTTGACTCGGGATTCTACTCTCCCATCACGTGATGCTTCTCTGTGCATCAATGTCATCTGTAAAATGAGAGTAACAATACTTTCCCCATGGAGCTGCGGGGAGATCAGACGGTTCTGTGTGAAGGGTTTTGAGCAGCACCCGACACAAAGCAGGCACCCTGGAAGCTCGGGCTCTTATCTCGGAGAGAATGGCTCTCAAGCAGAAAGTGTGTGTGTGGAAAATTCCTTTGGCCAATGGTTTTGAAAGTAGCTAGGGGGATTGAGACAGACCATTTTCCCTGATACTCTAACTCCACTCGAGGATGGAGTTGGTTAATGATTAGATCCTATAAAATTTTCCATGTCATGTGCCTGTTCCCCACCAGGCAATAGAAAGTAATTAAGAATTATGGGGAGCAGATTCGGTGAGAGGGAGGCATACCTTCCTAGGGACAAGCTCCAAACCCTAACGAGGTTATTGGCACAGGTGTCTCCTGCAAATAAATTAATGGGAAGGCAGATCCAATCATTAATCTGTCATCCAAACTTCGTGTTTAGAGTCATTTGGGGAGATGGGGCTTCCTTTGACCAACCTTGGGGGTGTCTGGAGCAAAGATTAGGAAGCAGAGTGATTTCATTAGGATAACAAGGCTGTTAAAGAGCAATCTGGCTCTTTAGATGGTATTTATACAGCATTTCAGAGAAACCGTGTTCTGACAGCTGCCATTGGGGTCCCGCACAGGAACCATGGTGATTTATTGATACAGCAGGGGAGCTATTATTATCCTTATTTGTAAAACTTTTACGCATACTAAGAGTCTATCTCATTGAGTTGCAAACTTCCCAAAGACAAATGCAGCTAATTGAATGTTTAAATTGCCCCAGCATGACATTATGATTTAACCCAATATGATACAACCTCATTACATGGTGTGCATAGTTGTGTAAGGGACTTCAAGACTTCCGGACAAAAGATGGGAGACAAGATTACATTTTCATTTATTTGCCTCTGGATGACTCGTGACTCTTTCTTGGCCATTTTCCTCCAGTTTGAGCTGCAGAGCAATAGGCTGCAAAGTAAATGATCTGAAGATACAGAAGTGTAACTTTTTAGGTAGAGGAATATATAATTGTGCGGAAACCTGGGCTCCACAGGTGTGTAACAGAGTCAAAACCAAACATGGGCGGCTTTTAAGTAATCGTAATCTGTAGTTACCCATGCCATTATACCTCCCTGGTCTGGCTAGTTGAGAACTATCTCCATGTGTGTTCAGTCATGGAGTGGTTTCTCTTCTCTCTTGAGTAGCAGAGAGAGCACAGCGCCTGTCGGGCCACCAGGGGCTGAGACAGATGGCTTGCATTCGCCGTTAGCAGAGGCCAGCAGAGCCTCTGTGTCATGTTCAGGAACAGGCCGATCTATTCACTACTATGTGGTGAGAAGAATGGAATTTCCCAAAACATCTTTATCAGATCGGATGCCCGTAGAGCCACAGGATCATTGACTTTTCCTGGGCTGAGAAGGGATCTCAGAAACCATCGAGCTCAAGCTCATTCATTTTACAATTGAGTCAACTGAAGCCCAGGGAGATAAAATGTCACATAGTTACTGCTGAGCCAAGACAAGAAAAATTAGAAAGTGTTAAGTCTTAAATGTTTATGGTCAACCAGTTATTCTATTACCACTAGTCCCTGTGGCAGTTAGTAGGATATAGTCAGTGGGGAAAAAAATGTGGTCAGGCCAGAAAAGAAACTGCTCAAGAGTCTCAGAGAAATCAGTGGGCATGACACATAATGGCGATATATGCTTTGTTAGTTTTTCAAGGAAAATGCCAGGGCCAATTAGGGATATGGGGACTATCAGGGTGAGGCCCCGCACAACTTTTCCTTTACAAAATAAATAGAAGAGCCAAACCTTACTTATTGCAGTCTGAAACCCAAAGTAGCATAAAGGAAACACTGCCAAAGCTTAGCAGAGATAAATTTTGGACAAATGAAGCAAGTACTAATTTACATAGTGTGTAATAAAGTTTTCATTAAACCAAGAGGGAGATTCAAGATCGAATAGGTCCTATCAAAAGAAAAACCAGGTCAACTTAGAAATGACATTAGTATTTGCTATCTCCAGTAAGACACCCTACATATTGCAACCTGTGAGACTCCAAATAAAATGGAAAGGGGCTCTGTTTATGGTAGTGCTGCATGCAGTTTAGACCTTAAAAGTTCTGCAAAGGCCTCTGTGTTGAAAGCTGGGTCCCCTGCTGTGGTAGTCCTAGAAGGCAGTGGAACCTTCAGGAGGTCGGCTCTAGTGGGAGGAAGTTAGGTTATTGGGGGTGTGGCCTTGATAAGAACATTTGGACTATAGCCCTTCCCATTTCTCTTCTCTTCCTGATGTCATGGTGGGTAAAGCTTTTTCCACCATCCTCTCCCACCATGATGTGCTACTTTATCACTGGCCCAAAAAGAACTGGGCCAGCTGACCATGGGCTGAAAGCTCCAAAACTGTGAGCCAAAGTACCACTTTCATTTATTTAAACTGGTGCATGTTAGTAGTACAGAATAATGAGAGTCATGATGGTGTATTGGTTCCTGAGTATAACATTTTGATAATTTTCAGCCCTAGTATTCCCTTCCCCCTTTCTTATCTCTTCCCCCTCAATTCCCTTAACAGTTGAGAGACTACCTTTTAGTTTCCTGTTTTATCTTCTTTTTTTTTTTTTTTACTTATATTTAGGTTTCTTTTATAAGAGAATGCATGCCATTTTAAATTTTTTGAGACTGGCTTATTTTGCTTAATGATGGTCCCCATTGAACTTTCCTTTTATAAAGTTGATTATCTCAGTTATTTCATAACAGTAATGGAAAGTAGGCTATCACAAGCATTTACAGCCCATTTTATGAAGCATAAAGGAGCAAGTACTTTGACCTTTTTCAGGATTGGCTGTCACATACGATCATCCTTTTTAAGGTCATTTAAACTGATTTGTCTCTAGTTGATTGGTTTCATCTCACTGAATTCAAGTACCAAGGCCATGAAGATTGCATTTGTGTCTAGGATTAGAGATGGTGTTCTGTGGAAATCAAGATGATGTAAGTCTTGGTTACATAGTTGTGGGTGATTGGCCTTGGGCTACATCTAAACTGTGGCCTCCATTTTTATCATGAACAGTTCCAACTAGCTTCAAAACACTGATGTGGGCCAAGGCCATGCAGGATAGGACCTGAGACCAAAATGTCTGGGAAGCAGCCTTCCTGGGTTTTTCTCAGGGAGTTACTCTTTCTCTTTTTCAGTATTCCTTACCACTTCACTCAAAATCTACTAATCTCAGGTCTAGTCATACCCTACTGCTCTTGTTCTGTGGAAATATTTAAACCCACACTTGTCAATAGCAACCATTATTAAATACATACAGTTTGCATTCTAATTTTATTTACCTAGAGATTGATACATCTATTGCCTTTGACACACCCTCTGATCATAAACTTTTTATAACTTCATCAAATGTTATCTTCCTGTACTCTTAAAAATTGAAAGTAGTTGCAGGTCTGAGGCAGATGTTCCTCGCTGCCACCAGTGATGTCTCAACTTCTCTCTCAGATTAATAAAACTTGTATTCTCAGTCAGACAGGTTGGTATTGTCCCTTAAAACTACATTTCCCAGCATCCTAAGTGATTAATTCTACTGACCACAATGCAAGCAGCAGTCACGGGGGGAATCCCAGGGTAAAGTCAGCGTCCTCTTTCCCTCCACTCTGCCATTCAGAATCATCTATACTGCTGCTTCCCACTTGGAGAGGGACACGAAGGCCACACTGAGGATACTGCGTTGTCACAGCCAGATTGGGGTGCATCGGGGGCTTGCAGCTGCCATTCCTTGAGTGGACCATCTCCATACTGTTTTTCTGTGGAGAAACTAAGTGTCCAGCCCAACTTTTAGTAAAGTATTGTGCCACAGTCGAACCTAATTTCAACAGTATAATATTGAATTTTGTATCTCAGAGAAACTCAGAAAGAGGTTGATTTGGGGAGAAGTTTTTTTTTTTTCTTTTTTGTGGCGGGGAGGAGTTTGAAGTGGCTAGCTGAAGCACAAACACAGGAACCCCTACATCTTCATTTATGCCCACAATTCTCGTCCACTATTAGCTCGGTTAGTCAAGAGTTGGCAATGTTTTCTTTTTCTCAGCCAAGATCAGTTTCAATCCTAGAGAACATCTCATCCTTGAATGCTAATCTTGTGGTTCTAATGGAAGGCAATTTGGGTAAGGAAATTGGCAGACTATTGGAAATTTAAAATAGAGGTTTCTGTTGCTCTCCTGCAAGACACTAAGACTCTTAAAAGTACTTCCTTCAAATATGAATGAAGAATCAATGTCATCAGAAATATCTCAGGCACCGACCAGGACACAGATGAACTGCCTTCTGGGGTTCTGACCTTGGGACCCTGGAGGAGAACGAGAAGGGCCCCTTGTGGGGCCCGGCCAGCTGGGCCCGAGGGGCACCGGCACGGGCTTGGAATCAGGAACAAACACTCCCCCACCGTCAGCGGCCTGCTGTTTCAGAGGTCTGGCTGAATTGATAGCAACCAAGGAACATCAACCAACTTTTTACTAGTATTGTTTCCTAGATTTTGCAGGCCTCTGGGCAGCAACCTGAGCATCTCTTTGGAGGGTGACAGCAGGCAATGTAGCAAGTACGGGAGATTCTCTTCTGTCTTGTCTTTGAGGCCCAATGTGGTTCTCTCTCTTTTGCTTTACTCTGATCATTGTTATTATTAGTAATAAAAAAAAAGAAATATCTGCATTCTATTATAATTAGTGACAAACTTAAAAATATGGTTGGACATGCTGATCAATGTTTGGTGTACAGTGGAAAGAACTTTTTACTTGGAGTCAGAAGAATAAGTTCTACTATTGGTTCTGAAAAGTATATCCATATACTCTCGAGTAAATTATTTAATCTCCTTAAGCTTATCTGCTGAATCCAAAAAAATGGCAATGATAAAAATCTATAGGTCTGATATGAACATGAAATACTAGAGATAAAAATATTTACTCCAATGCTTTTCACATAGTACTTTATAAATACCAGTTAGTTTAGTCTAATTAATGTAACATTCCTGACAATCTGTAGAAGACATGATTAGAACTCAAATCCCATATTGAAAATGTATATGGTATTGTTTGTCTGTAAACCTGTGGGGTAACTATTCTCAAAAAATGAACTTAAGAAAAAAAAATCAATGATCATAAGCCGCCCAAAGATACATTGTAACTTAATCTCTTAGCACTTCAGAGTGTGAAATCATCTGACACCAACAATATTCTCACTTTTAGATAAGCTGCAGAACAAAACACACTTCAGCAAGAGTTTGCTTCAGCATTCTCGGTAATGAAGTCTCTCCAGGAAATGCCCAGGCTGGTGTGAATCATGGAGGAGAAGCAGAGACTGTTCTCTCCGGCCACACACTTCCTGCCTGTTGATGTTTGTGAGTCTGGTCTTTGGAGTGATTGGTGACAGCTGGGGTAGAAAAATTACACCGTCAGGAGTGGGATTTATGGGCTCGGTAAGGACCAGAAGAATCAGATCTAGGGTGACAGTGGTCTGGAGTGGTTAGGGAACAGGATGGGATGGGGTAAAACATCTGTTTGTGTCTCTTATTCAATGCATGCTGTTTGTTTCAGAGACAGACGCGGAGCAGGGAGACAAGAACGAACTGAGTTAAGATCCGTTTCCCATCCAGAGGACTTTCCCACTCACAGGCCACGAGCTGTCCTACAGGACCCCGCTGACCCTAGCATGGTCTCCCTCCCTGGGCCTGGTGCCATGGGACCTCTCTCTGTCTTTCTTTCTGTCTCTGTCTTTCTATCTCCGTCTCTCTGTCTGTCTCTCCCTCTCTCTTCAAGAGAAGGTTTTGTAGAAAGTCACAATGCTCACTGATGAGCTGTAGAATTTCTTTAAGGGTTAGACCTTAAGTAGAGCCCGTGATAACTCCCCAACTGATTTTTGAAACTCAAGAAAAGCTCATTTGCTTAAGGAAGATACTGACATTTCTGTCTGCTGAATTCCCCCAATTATTTGGGGTATGGGAAGAAAAGAAACCAACCGATGAGCATTTAGACATTAGGGCTGCCTATGCATCCTTCTAACCTGCCACGTGACATGGTACACCGAAGGGACCCGTGCACCATGTCACGTAACAGGTGAGCAGTGAGATGTATTTATGAATTGATATTATGTATTAGGATCTTTAACTGAATTATCTGTTTTAATCTTAAATGAGTCCTGGGAAGCACACGGTTTTATTCCAGTCTGACAAGAAGAACTGAAGATCAGAGACATCGAAAATGTGAGAGAATCGCAGAGCTGGTTAATGACAAAGCCGAAGTTCGTCAGGACAGCTGCATCAGACCCTGAAGGACTACCGTGAGCACTTGAGCGCCTCTGTACAGAGGCAGGGCTTAGCCGTGGGGGTGCGGCGGGAGGCTCTTTCTCTGAAGGAAGAACACAGCCGGGACAGCTCCGAGGGCTACCGTGTCCCATGAGTGAGCGTGGGGTGGGTCCCAGGACGGTTACGCCTTGGGAGGATGACAGCCACACTGTCACCCTGAGTCCAGCCTCGTGAGAAGCTCTGTGTGGCTGTCACCTTTGGGGAGCCCCACGCCAGAGGTGCCAGCAAGCTGCCCCGGGACCGCAGAAACTGGCTGATGAGAAATACTGCTGTTTAAAGCTGTGACATTTGGGGCTGATCAGCTGCATAGCAATAAAAATTAACTCATGTGAGAATAAAAAAATACTGTTCATAAAACATCTGGAAAAATCTAACCCCTCCCCAAATAATAGTTCTTATTATATTAAAAATGAATGCAAGGGAAGCTCATGGGATGAAGGACACCTTTGCCTGCCTCAAGTGTCTGCCATAGGCTGCTGTGACATTGGGCAGCCCTCTCTCCCCTTTGGACAGCCCAGCACCCTGTAGCCAGCCTCACCATTGGGAAAAGGAAAATTGACTCAACAATAATTATAATAATAAATGGCAAAATTCACTTGAGCCTTTGCCTACCCGTCAGATGTCACATTTGTCACCAGCCTCCTAGACACTGATGTGACCAGTGTCTTAGATCAATGGACAGATGACGAGAATATGAATGATCATAACCACAAACGTCAGCCTCATCCCTTTAAATGCACTCAGTGTATAGGAGATAACCTCAAAGGTCGCGTCGATAGCTGCCACCTGCTACATCTCTCGCTCCAAACACTATCAGACAACGTGGCGTTTCTGGAAGAAGCTGAGTGCACAGTGGCCTGACATTTAATAATAGATTGGGCCACGTCATTCTCCTGTAAGGGAAGGACCATGCTCCTCTGCCTTTGACAGGTGGACCAGCGCAGGGTCTGCGCTTCCCTCGGCAGAGGGGCCAGGCCTCTCCAGCACGGGACATGCGCTGGCTTCCAGTCACAGACGTGAGCTCGTGGGTACAGCTTCCCCGAAGTCCAAGTGCCTCTGATAGTTTATCATTGTAGCTGTCCAGCAATGCAGCCACCAAAGGCCAAGATCGAAGCTCTTGGTTTTACACTGTGTAATAGAGAAAGGTCTGAATTAGTGAAAAGTCTAAGTTTATGCAATACTTTAAGAGAAATGCAGCTTAGTGAATTTTTTTAATACATATAGTATCTTCAACTAATTGCCAAAATAAAGTTTGCTCCCTCTGGCTTTAATGAACAGATTAGCAGTACTTGTATTAGCAATGCCATTTGCATAAAATTAATTTGCGAAAGCCTTTAAAAATAGTGTTCAAAGGAGTTTAAAGATGCTCGCTGCCTATTTATACTATTAATTTGGTAAGTAAGCTTTTCCCTTTAAGTAGGGCAAAAGTGAATCATCAGTCCAGCCAAAGTTGAAATAGTGCAAAATCCTAAAAGAAAAATTTAGATTAATATGTTTTCCCCATACAAGCATGATCAAATATTTATAAAGTTAACTCTAACTAAACTGATAATGCAGATATTTTGTTAATTATTAGGGCAACAAGGAAGAATAGATAAATTTCCAATATGATTTGACATTTCCTTTGTTTAAAATGACAGTTTTCCTAAACCCATTTCTAATTAAAAATAAAGTTCTGTTATAATTAATTGTTAATAAGTGAATATCCTGGGTAACAAGCATGTAGGACTATGTTGAAAAGTTTATTCAAAAATTAGGTACAAATTGAAAAATCCAATCCTGATCAATCCTGACCCTATTTTTTCGACTGGTGTGGAAATTATTTATCTATACTGTTAATAACAGTTACATGATTAATGTGTTATTTAAATGCTGATGGGACTCTCCAAATTGTTCATTAAAGTCAAGGCAATCTCAATGAGTAGATCAATAGGTTTTATAAAATGGTATTTGATGAGTTAAGTCTAAAATTTACCAGAAGGGAAGAAAATATGAAAAAAAGCCAAAAAATTTTCTTGAAGTGGATTGCTTTGAGGATAAGGGCAGTAGTTTCACTTACCAGATTCCAAACATTTTTAAAGAATTTAGTAATGAAAACATCATGATTTTACTTTAGGAAAAAAACAGATCAGCGCAGCATTAGCAAGAACGCATAAACAAAGTTACATGTGGGGTGGGGATTTCTTACAAGGTCCTGCTAGAATTTTAGGTCAATGTAGAAAAAATGCATCAGAAAATTGTGTCTGAAGATTAACCATTTTAAAAATAGATCAGTACCTCACAATTTCCCCTAAAGTAATACACTAGAGAGCTAAAAGTTGAAAAAATAAAAGCGTTAAGAAGTAAATGTAAGAGGGGAGAGTGAAAGGCATCCTTGATACCTAAAGTGTAAAAGCTATGAAGGACAAACTGGGTAAGTTCAACTAACTCAAAATATTGAAGCTCTGCATCAAAACAAATTATAGCAAAAATTCAAAGCTGTGAAACCATTTGCAATGAGTAATTATTTTCAGAATATGAAAATACCTTCTATGAAGAAATAAAAACAAACTTCATGAAATTTAATCAAAGGAAAGAGACAATTTACAGGAAATTGCAAATAACAGAATCATGTGAAAATATGTGTGACTTCACTAGGCATGAGGGAAATAAATTTTTTTAAATTATGAAATATTCCTTATAGTCATTAAATTGTCCCCAAAATTTACATGATGGTATGTATACAGGTAATGTGTATTTGTTTCAGTTAATGGAAGCAATAAGACTTTTTTTGGAGGGCAAATTGACAGTATCTATTAGGTTTAAATATAAACCTACAGTTCCAATTCTTGATATATGCTCTAAGACAATACTTATGACATGGAGAACTAGGTACGAAGATGTCTATTTTAGCGCAGTTCGTATTAAGGCACAGGAAATAACTGAATGGGTACATAAATCATGGCCCTGTAGAAATTTTTACTAACATATGCAAAATTGTCATTTCAAAAATTTATTGAAATGTCACTTGCTATAGAAAAAAACTAAAAACATCATTTATATCCTTTCAGTGGGAGATTACTGAATAAATGTTGGTAGATTGGTGGGAAAACATGCATCTGTGAGAAAGGACGAGATATAGTCATGTGTGCTAACCTGGAAAAGTTACACTGTTAATGAACAAATCAGAGTTCAGGAAGATTTAGCCTATGCTTCCAATTATCAAAAAGATTATAGAGTATATTTCTATACTTTCTTGATATGCTTTCCACATATAAACAGAAGTCATTTTAACACAAAAGGACATGCATCAAAACAAAACCCATGTAAAAAGCTCACACGTCTGTACTAGGTATATATGAACGTGCGTGTGTATTTGACTGTGTATTCATGGAACATAGCTACAGCTCCACGGGAGGAGCTGATACAGATGGGCACGAGGCATTTGGTGTTCTGAGGTGAAGAGAAGTACTTGCCACTGAATGCTTTTCTGTATTGTTACATTTTGCTTGTGTTTATACATGAGTTTTTAAAATAAAGCTAGCAACCTACCAAAAAAAAAAAAAAACCATTGTATCATCCACATTATAAGAAAGTTATACATAATTTAAAAGACAGAGAGAAGTGTGTGGGCAGTGCAGGAAATGTACCCATGACATATGGTTAGTGGCTCCAAATGTGTCAGGTAACAAGATCTCGAGCTCAATACTGTTAATGTTAAATAAACTAAACGGTTACACGAGTGTGCTTGTATAAATGTATGCATTCAAGTAAAATTTGAAAGTGTGTATGTACATTTGAATGATAAGGACAATACAACATACCAGAACTTGCAAGACTCAATGAAAGCAGTCTTAAGAGGGAAATTGCTATTGTAGGGAGTGTTGTTTCCCTGGTTTCTCGTTCAGTGAGATTGTTGTTCATATACAGGAATGCTGTTGATTTTTGAGTGTTGATTTTGTGGCCAGCTGCATTGCTAGGTCTGCTTATTGAATCTGGGGTCTCTTGGAGTTTTGGGGATCTTCTGGGTAGAGTATCATGTCATCTGAAACAAAATCTATGTATATAAAAAATTAGTTGTGACAGTCAGAGAAAAATAATTTTGAAATGTAATTTTCTCAGGGTCACCTTTAGATGTTATTTTTAATCAAAATGTTCTTTTGAAAACAATTGTGTTAATTTGTTATATAATGTTTCATGTCTATATTTTTTATCTTAAATATTTTTTGGGAATATCCAATATGCTGGTGATTGTTGCTGTTTTGTTGGTTGGTGTGAAGTTGTTATGTTTTGATTTCTTATTTTCCTTTTGTTTAAAATAAAAATAAAATAAAATAAAAGCTCTCCCTAATCCTGAAAAAAATAAAGTGCGTCTGTTTTAGTGCATACTACATAGCCACAAACAGACAGTTGATAGAGCACAGGGCTAAGGTGGAATGCCACACAGTAGCTAGTTAATGGTGCTGAGCTTGCACAAAGGGATTAAATTGGCACAGCTGATCCTTGCGTTTTTGAATGCTTTAGAATGAAAATATGTTTAAAGATTTCTTAATAATTTGATTTTTAATTTAAAATGTTAAACTTTATGTCTAGTATAAAAATGTAGCTGGGCATGGCATATCTACAATCCCAGCTACTTTGGAGGCAGAGGCAGGACGGTCATAAATTCAGGCCCAGCCTGGACAATGTAGTGAAACCTTGCCTCAAAATACAAAGGGGTAGTGATGTAGCTCAACACTCCATGGGTTCCATACCCACCACCAAACTCTGAAATAGTTTGTCTAAAAGTCTCCTGACAACATTAAACATTTTATAAAGCTATAGTTTTTCAAGCAGCCTAATAGTAGCTCAGACTTCTTTTGGGCCTCTATTTAGTCAATATTTAACTAATCAAACCCAGACCTTCAAAGAGCCCACCGAATTCAAAACCTTCTTAGTTATTCTCTAATATTTGAAACTGTTCATTTCTTCTTTAAAGAAGAGAATAAAACTATACTACACCAGGTATAGCTTCTTGGCTAAATGTTAACTCGGCATTCAGATTATAAGCTAGTGTGCCTTCCATACTGCAGAGTTTAGTGTTAAGAATCACTTTATTCACAGGTGAAAGCAAAGCAGGAGAATTGCTGTATGCTGTGCAAACTGACTTCCACAATCTCCCTCCTCGCCTGCCCACCCCCTCCCCTCCCTCTCTCCCTCTCTCTTCCCCTGGGTAACCTGACTTCTTACACTGTAGTTCTGTCTTCCCCAGAACACCCTATGCACTGAGTCTCACTATAGGGGGCTCTGACTTCAGCCCTCTTTACCAAGTGTAATTCACTGGCGATTCCTTTCTGCGCGGCTCTGTCCTTTCCTGACAGAATACTACTGCATTCGGTGACACCCACAGTTTGTTCGCCCACTCAGCAGCTGATGAACCACCGCGTTGATTCCCGCCTGCTCTGAGTAAAGTCACTGCAGATGCTCAGACCCCCGTTTTCGCGGTCTCGGGTGGACTTCCTCTTGGTGAAGCTGCTAGGGCTGGAGTTGCTGAGTCTTACATGCGGTGAGCAGGTGCTCAGTATAACATCAAACCGCCACCCTATTTTCCGAAGCAGCGGTGCCATCTGACACTTCTACCAGCAAGGCAGGCCTCGCCAGCGCTCGGCATCGTCAGATAATACTTCTTCAGTTGTGATCGCCTTCATCGGCAGGCGGTGGGATCTTACTAGGTCTTAATTTGCATTGCTTTAATGACCACTGAGGCTACGCATCCCTTCCTTCGTGTGTCTCTCGTTTCATCCTTGGATGCTAATATTCCTGAAGACTCGAATAGACACACCTGAGTCACAGGAGAGAAGGAAGGAAGGGGCTTCAGCCTGGCCCAAGGGGCCGCCTCGTTTGGGCCAGTTGCGCAGTGCAGGCTCCCATCTCTGTGTCCCCAGTGTCGTGCAGGGGCTGACTGTGACATGAGCACTCTTTGTCAGAGACCAAATGAGCAGAGCCTGCCCTCCCGCAGGTCTGAGAGCTCCTGGTGCCCCTCTGATTTGTGTCCACTCAAACCTGGATGTAAAACTTGTACTTGCAGTTGTACCTACAGCTGATCGCTATGCGTGGCCGTCAAATGCCAGAAAGAAAAAAGTGGGAGTTAGTGCCAGGAAGACAGGAGGCAAATCACGAGGAAATGTATTAGGGAAAGAAGGAAAGACGATGTAAAAAGATTGGGAATGCATCCGGGAACCTAAATTCTGTCCTCAGCACCACACAGCAAAAAACCCAAAGAAATGAAGATCGCTCGTTTTATCCGAAGATTAAACCATAACCATTTCGAAGCACTTGTCATTATAGCTATGGGTATTTATACCACAAAAACAGTTTTTCTCAATTAACATTGGTACATGTCTTTCCTATTGTCAAAAGTTCACAAAATAATAATTTTAAAGTTTTCTACTATTTTATCATATAGATAAGTTACAATTCCTTTAGTTAGCTTAGCTTTACACACTTAGGAAGTTTTCATTTTGTTATATTAGCAGATAACGTGATAATCACTTGTGGTGTATATTTTAAAGAGATTCTCTGAAGTATATTTTAGAAAGATTCTCTGAAGTGAAATTCCAAAATCATTAGAAAAGGGCTTTTCTAACACAACAGGTTTTATGATTAAAAATTTTTCCTGTCTCTATAGGAAACTTGGAAAAACATGATTGAAGGCCACCTAGGGATATTTTTATTTTATGTATCTTCCAGTATTTTATCACTTGAAATATACAGTACTTATTATTATATTGTATTGTAACCTGATTTGAAATTTAACTTTAGATTCCAAGTATATTCTCATGTCATTAAATTTGCTAGCCAATGTCTCTTATTATATACATATTAATATCTTGTTATGAGCATATTACTTAAGCTTTCTCCTTGCAAAGGACATTTAAGTGACTATTTCTATATTTTTATTTTAAATAACACTGACATGAACATCTTTATCAACATCACAGTACTTTCTTAGCTTAGCTTCCCAGAAGGAAAATAACCCAGGAACAGCAAGGAGTATTTGTGCCTATGGGGCTACATTCTGTTTCAGAAGGGAGGGATTAATACACATCCCTACTAACAGCCCATGCATGATTGCACATCTGTGAAATGCCACTAGAAGTCTGCTAATTATGTCGACCAGTCACACCTGAAACTATTTATGCAAATGGCTCATTCCTTTGAGTACCGCCCCAGGTGTATGGAATACACCTGGAGACCCTTACAGAATGCCTCTGTCCTTTGAAGAGTCGGTCTGTACTGCTGTTGTGTGCAGGGTGATGGAGAAAGTGCAAACAACACAAACTTCCTCCACAGGCGTAGCTAGCATTTCAGTTCATCTATCATTATAGACTATCTTGGCTAAACCTACTGGCCGAGGTTTAAAGGCCCCAATGGGTCATTGCCATAGACCTGTAGGATTCTCTGACTGCTTGAGTATTGATTTATCCATTTGGGAATTCCTTCTTATTGATTTATTAGGCCTATACATCTTCCGGTGGCCAGCTTCTGTCTATAAAAGGTGGCTGGGAGAACTGTTTCACTATCATGTATTTTATAGCTCACTGACATTCATTGACTGACTCCCTTGTATGCCTGATATCAGTATTAAGGCTAATAGGTGCTGTAAGTCTGGCCTTGGTCTTTGAGTTTGGGGGGCTCTGCTAAGTATAAAGTATAAATGATAATTAAATATATTCACCAAACATGACTCCAGAAGACAAAATATGTTTAGTAATACAGGTCCTATGTCATTTAGAAGAGAGGAAGAACAGAAATAGAAATGGGTTTGTACCAGAGAGGAAAGGAGTATATTCCTCGAAAACACTCACCATAAAGAAATGTTGAGTTGTTTTTGCTAAGACAATGGGAAATTCGGGGACGGCATGAGAGGCAGACAAAGAGGTGGAGATGGAGGGAACAGTGACGGGGCTCTAATCCTGCTCAGCTTGGGGCCAGAGACCAGGACACTTGTGCACAACACTCTCAGGAAAGCTGAGGGGTCTTTACTTACACAGGCTGCCCTTCACTCTCTGCGGTCAATGCCTGGGGTACAGTAGGGGCTTCGTCAGCTCCCTGCAGGAAGGTGTGGAGTCCCAGCGGCCTGAATTTAAATTGAACATTTAGAAACTCTGTGACTTTTGGAAACTCTGTAATTCACCCTATGTGTTCCTCAGTTTCCAGATACCTCAAATAAGAAAAATGACAGTGATCGTGGGACAGCGGGTGAAGCAATTCAGTGCCTGACCCCGGTAGGTACGCAACAAATATTGGAGGGCAGCTCTGGGAAGCTAGGAGGAGAGGCAGCCACGTGGATGTGGAGAAGGGATTGAGCAAGGCCACTGTGCAGGGACCGGGACACAGCCATGGCATCCCAGTTGGCCACACGGCACTGGCTGTGCCCCTCTTACAGTTGTCCCCAAAACGTCTCACTTGCAGGCAGCTTCCCTTCCGGATAGTGGCCCGAGTGGCCTGTATACCAGAGCCACTCCTCAAGGCATCACCAAGCTTCACCGTCAGGAGGGACTGCTGTGTGGTCTCCCTGAACCCCGACATGTCTCTGCTGCACAGCATGAGGACCCCCCCACACCCCACTGCAGGTCCACCCAGTGGAGCAGACAGCAAAAGCGCAGGTTTAAAGCTCACACACTTCCCCCTTTCCTTCCAGGAATTATGTAAGACAGATACTATTGTTCCCATTTTAGACATTAAAAATAATAAGAATCAGAATTCTGAAACTGCATGGAGGCCATGTGTTGATCCTGTGGGATCCAGTCACCAGAAACCAAAGGTATTATACCACGAAGCAAATTATCATCTGATTCACTGTCTCTTAATCAATATACAGTGTGTTGGTCAGCTTTCCACTGCTGGGACAAAAAACTGGATACTATGACTTCAAAAAGCAGATGTTTATTTTGGCTCATGGTTTCAGAGGTACAAGTCCTTGATCATCTGACTCCTAGGCAGAAACATCATGGCAGAAGCATGTGGTGGAGGGCAGTTGTTCAGTTCATAGCAGCAAAGAAGCAAAGCATGGGAAGAGCCAGAGTGGAAGGGGCCAGGGACCAGAAGGAAGCCCCAAGGCCCTATGCTACTTCCCATAGACACACACTCGGAAGTGGGTTTCTCTAATCTCTTAGGCATCTCTTGAGTCAAACAAGTTGGTAATCAAGATTAATCATCACAAGTAAGAAGCAGTATGGTTGAGACTGTTCAAAAAGCCATTTGTGACACCTGAGCCAGACAGGAATCATAGTCTGTTATGGTTGATACATTGTGTCAACTTGAGAATTTTAGAAATTTAACTAAGAGACTCAGCAGGGAGCCAGGGTCCTTACTTTGTGAATATCCTCATCCTGTGCAAGAGGAGGGCACAGAGGTGGTGTGAGTGCTGCATCTGCCCTGGGGCGGGGGTGGGGAGGAGTCTGCTTACAATACAAGGAAGGAGAAGAGGCTTGTTCTCCCCACCTTTTGCTCTGGTTGCTCCCTTGAAGTGTTGCCCCTCTGCCATGCCACCCTGCCTTGGAGACAGTTGAGTATGGACTGAAACCTCCATAAACAGTGAGCTAAATAAACCTTTCCTTCCTTCATTTTGGGTGTCAGGTATTTTGTCCCAGCAACAAGAGAAAGATAACCAAGACAGTCCAACTGAAAACTGCAATTCATACAACTCACTTGGACTTCCAACTACACTGAAACTTCATATCATTATTTGTGATTGACAAGAATGACTGAGCTCTTCAAATCGTCAAGATACTTATCTATGAGGGTTACACAAAGACACATAAATTCTACAATTAAAAGCTTTAAATAAAATTCAAATAAAGATTTTACTATTTTATACTCAGTTATCTAGCAAATATTTACTGAGTATTCGTCAAGTACTAGTTACTGTTCTGAGCGCTGGAATTGTAAGTAGTTAACCAGTAGGACAGCTCCCCTATCCTATGCAGCTAATTTATTATGCTGTTTGGTTTTCAACAGCCCTTCCAGATAGGGTTTTACCTGGCACTTTGTTGGAGAGAAAATGGAAGCTTTGTAAGTTCATATATTTTTTTCTTGAAGTTGCCAGCTAGTGAGAAGGCTCAGGACTTAAATCCTGGTCACTCAGAACCCAAAGCATTGAATGGTATTCTTGGGTTGCATCCATCCATCCCAAAGCCCGAGCATTTCTCTTGGCCCGAGGCAGATGCCTGGTTGTTAGGACGTGGTGTGCTGACTGCCTGTGTTCACACTGTCCTGCTCCACACTGCTATGCAGCAATTTTGTTTGCTTTTTTCCCTGGTGGAGGAATGGGTGGGGTAAGATTACAGCAACTGGAAGCGAGGGATGTCAGTGAGGAGATCCCCTTCCATGACTTAGAGAATAATAATAGAAGGCTTTCCCTTTCCTGTGGGCTGTGCTACCATACAAGAGAGTCTACAGGAACCAGAGACCCCAGGGCAGCCTGTGGACTAGGTCACCTCCATGCCACCACCAAGACTAGATTTGATCTATCTCTCACTCAGAAGCCATGCAGCCCTCCTCTGGCTAGAATCCCTGGGCAGGGTGGGCCTTTCTAATCCTCCTTTAACCTCAAGAGGCAAGACTTGCTCAATGTTTCCTCAGGTTGCAGGAATGTAAATAAACTGAACCGAGTCTGAGAAGTCGGCCAGGTTCTCACGGAAGCTGGGTGTTCTGAAAGCGATCCCCGGCCATGAAGAGCCCTGGCGGATCGTGGGGTGAGGACTGCAGGCTCTTTCCCAGGAATTTGGATCTGTGTCAGATGCTTCGATGCCACAAGCTGTCTGGCTGTCTTGGCATTGCCAAATAAAGGACACAAAAGCTGGCTAGTATTCTTGCGAACCTGCCTGAGTCCTTCGGTGCTTTGCTCTCTGTAGAGATTAAAATAATAAAATAACATCCTCAGTAAGGACTACAGCAGTGGTGCTTTCAAAATCATTCATCAGAACAAGACAGATCGGACTATCTCATTTCCATATCCAATGAAATGCTTAGTGCCATCGAAGGTGTATGACACCAGGCATGCAGGTGTATTGCACCGGCCTTCCTACAGCCGCACCTTGGCCTGGGCATGGAGTTTCAGGGCCAAGCAGAATCCATGGCTTTCCCTGCAGACCACAGTTGGGACGCTGAAGGTCTGAGCATTCTCTGCCTCAGTTGTTCTGAGTCCATTTTCAGGATGCGCCTAGCCCTCCTCCTTCTAAGATCGTCTGAGGGCAAACTGTCCTATGAGGCCCATGCCCCCGGGCCCAGGCTTGCTGTGCATGGAGTGTGAGCTCCAGGGCTGAGGAGCCCCTTGGCCACAGGGCTAGGCAGAGCTGTGATGGAGAGGAAGAAGGTCAAGCCGCGGGCAGGGGCCGGGACTGCAGCCAGCACCCTCTGTGTTGTGGTCCCATCTCCAAGGAGCCCAAGCCTGAGAAGGCTGGTTGGACCTGTCCTTCTGTTGCTGATACGAAGGGTTACCAGTGACAATGGGAGAATGGAATGCACTGCTCTTAACAAAGCTACGGTTGACTGTCTGACTTCTACACAGTTAGACGTGTGGTATGCGAGCTTCCTTCTGTGCTCCTGGTTGAGGTGCCACAAACATATGTGGGTTCCTATGCATCCCATAAAGAAGTTAAAACAAGACTTTAATATGCATGAAAGTCACCTGGATGCTCAGGGAAGAGCTGGTTCCAGTCCTCAGCTTTACAAATACTCTGATTCTCTTGGCCTGGTTAGGAGGCAGGTGCATGCTCTTTTACTAGTTTCCCAGGCCCAACAACTGCATGCGCTTGGAGAAGCACGGCTCCCTGGGGGTGTTAATAACTTCACTAACCAGAGGAGGCTGTGGAAAGGCAAGTTTGAAGTGTCACCCAACAAAGGAAACTCTCAACTTTTAGAGAAAACCAGAATTAAAATGGGTTAATGTTATGGTTTGTGTCTAGGTGGTCCCCCAAAGCCTCATGCAGTCATAAGTCATGGGTCATTTTCAGAGGTGGCTGGATCTAGGTGGGCAATGCTGGGATTAAGGGTGTGTGATTAGTACATCAGTGCACTGATTTGTTTGGCACAGTTCTGGCTAGGATTAAGAGTGAGAGTGCTACCCCTGCCCTAGGGCAGGTAGCTTGCATACAAGGTAAGGGACAGAAAGCATCTTGTCTCCCCTTATCCTTGTTGCTTTTGTCAACTTTCGCTGCCATGAACAATTGCTCCTCTGCCACATGCCACCCTGCCTTGGAGCCAGCTGATTATAGATTGAAATCTCTACAAATGATGAACTAAATAAACCTTTCTTCCTTTAACTTTGGGCATCAGGTAATTTGTCTCAGCAATGAGAAAAGTAACTAGGACAGCTAAGCACTGTTGTCTCCTATAATACAGTCCGCTTGGAGGTTAGGAACTTATCCCAAGCTAGCAGCTATTTCTCACACTGTTCAAAACATTTTGACTCTGTTTTTTTTTTTTAATTGCCTTTGGAGGTAGATTATGAGCCACATCAGAAAGCCAATCTCATGAATTCACATCACACTTTGCATTTGACAGAAAACTGTATTACCCAGAAGGATGATGCATATTACTTAGCAGATTTAGGTTTCCAAGTTTTCCATGTCAAATATGTAATAAAAGAAGATCTATTATATAAACACACCTGTTTGGTGCAGCCTTCTTCTGAAGCTGTACTAAAGTGACAATGAAGAAAGGAAAAAAGGCATAAATCTGCAAAGACAAAGAAAGTGAGAGGAGGTTCAGGAGGGCGCTGGAATCAGTATTTTGGAAACTGGAAGATGAATGGGGAAGTGACACGGACTCCAGAGCTGAAACAAAAACTGAAATTGAAGCCTCTCATAGGGAAGGCTAGGAAGGGGACGGATGTCACCCCCAAACCCTGCCTTGGGGTTTGAGGAAGCAAACCATTCTGGGAGGCAGGAATGCAGGGCGTATGTGAAGAAAAGAGGATTTGTTGAAATGTTATATTAGAAAGAACTGCACACAGGTCCCTTTCCCAAGCAGTCCTTCCCCAAACCCAGGGGAACAGGGCAGGGCTGCTCTCATGCAGAGCTATTCTCACCCAGAAAGACGGCGCTGCAGGATGCTGGCCTGGATGAAAGCTCATGCTAAACAATGGACCTTTCGGTGAGAGCTTCCGGAAAACGGGACTCCAGGTGCTTCTGCTTGATAGCCAAATTGCCAGCTTACAATACCACCAGAAAAGAGGCTGAACACTGAGACCTCGCAGTGAGACCAAAAAAGTGATAATTTAGAAAAAAAATAGGAAGAAAAGCAAAAGAATCAGTATGGAACCCAGTAAATGACATGGTCCTCACTGGTCAACTTAACATCCCTACGGTTTGGCTCATTGGTCAACAAACGCCACAGAAACACACGAAGATTCCAACAACTGATCCGGTTGTCCACTCTGCAGGATTAACAGCCCTGTGAGGACAACTTCTCCTAGCAAAGGCAGCAATGAGCAGCAAAAAGGACAGAGAATAGAAGCTTGCAGGGAATTAATGAAACTACAAGACGGATTAAAATATTTTTTGAATGCTGTTGTTAATATCCTCTGAAAGGTAAAAGAAGATACTGACACCACAAGAAAAATATGGATATATCAAAAGAAAGGCAAGGAATATAAAGTATTAGAGAAACAAAAAAATAGACAAAATAAAGAAAAAATTAGGATTGCAAACCCATAGGACAGGAATACAGCTGGTATTTAAGGGGTCTGTGAGCTACCTGAGTGGAGGTGTCTTGAAGGATGCTGAAGACATTGGTCTGGGCTCCACAGCTGCTGTATACAGAAGGGTGGCACAGAGATGTCACCCAGGGAGTGGTGAAGTGGTAGAGAAGAGGTCCACAGACCGAGTTATGGAGCATACCAAATTTAGCAGCTCTGGGAAGATTGCAAAGGAGGGACTAGCGACCTGGGAGGCCAAAGACTGTCTTAGAAGCCAAGTGAAGGGAGAATAATGGCCCATTGTGTGAGATGCAGCTGATAAATCAAGTAAGATGAGGCTTAGGAACTGAGCCTAACAATGTGAGGCTGATTGGCTTGTTCTGCATTACAGAATGAAAAAGAAATATCTGCATTCAAGATGACACCATGCTTTCCAGTACCCTTGGGGTAGAGAGAACTTGAGACCTTCCAGAAAAGCAAATGAGCAATCCAAACAGAAAACTGGCAGAATACAGAGTACTGGGAGTTGAGATGTCATAATTTGTTAACAATAACATGAGAAGCCAGAATGCAAAAGCAGATGTCTTCAAAGTTCTAAGAGGTGATGATTTCCAACCTAGAATTTTTTTCCTAGCTAAAATATCTCTAGCAGGTGTTAAGACAGCCATTGTAGATATGTAGGGCTTGAAAAATTCACTTCCCATGTACCATTCTCTCAGGAAACTATTAAAGTATGTGTTTTCTAAGAACAAGAAACTAAAGCAAAAAAGAGAAAGGATAAAGTCTGTATGAGAATGGATCAAACACGTAGGAAATGAGAATTTCCAGGATGATGGTGAAGGTCAATTCAAAGTACCATCTGGTGGTAGCCTAGAGAGCTGTTAGCACAGGGCAGAGCAGGAAATCAGAGAACATAAATTAAAAAAGAGAACTTGAAAAGTAGCGATGGACTACTCAGGTTTGAATAGAAAAGCCCTAGAGCAGGAAATCCTCTAAATTTGAGACAGTATCTTTTTTACTGTTTATTTATTTGTTTGTTTGTTATATTTGAGGCAGGGTCTTGAGTATGTAGACCAGTCTGGCCTCAAACTCATGGCAATCTTCCTGCCTCAGCCTCCTTACTGCTGGGATTTATGTACCACCATGCCTGGTAAAGATGTCTCTAATTTTAGAGCTGGAGATGATTAAAGCAGGCATGCAGGGTGGTCAGTTCCATAGACACAGGGGAACCAAGTCAATGGCTGACACAGCAGCAAAGGACACAGAGTGGGAGGAGTCTAGATTAGAGCTGTGCTGGGGAATTTGACAGAAAAATAAAATTTAGGGTTGGGGACATTAGTTGATTTAGCTGTTGCACATCCAACTCTTTATACTCATCTTGTCAATGAGATTGTCATCTCGCTCTTGAGAGAGAAGTATTCTTGGTGGCTCGGTATCTGTGTCTCCGTCTTTTACTATGGAATCAGAAGGATCCACATTCTACATTGCTCCCCTGGAATGGGAAGGGAGGATAGAATGTGATACTTCAGTTGACAAATGGGACATTATCTCCTGGAATTTCATTGTTGAATAGTTGACTAAAAATGGTATCAGTTGTCAATGAGATTACTCCTAGGACAGGGCAGCAAAGTGAAAAAGAAATTATTTCCTCTTCCTAGGGTCTAGCCCACTGTCTCTTTCTTTCTTGTAAGTCACTCACCCATTCTACAAAAATACCTATGTATTCAATGGAATCCCATTTTCCAAAAAACTGCAAGGTTTCTTTACTCTAACATGCATCCCAAATCATTGAATGTAGGGTGTTTTTTAAAGCAGGAAACACCTTAGAAAAATTGGTCGGAAGAAGTAGCAACTGGATGGAAGATACCACTCCTACATACAGCACTTATGCAATGCAAGATGATTGCCATAGCAAGAGCTGGAAAATTAATAAGAAAGTAGAGTTTATGTAAAGAAAGACAAGTTCATTAAGTTCAATTTTCCATACTTGTTATGTTTCAGGCCTACGTCACACACTCTTGCAACAGCTGGAGACATAGGACTGCAGAATAACAAATGGCAGAGTTGAACAGTTTGCTTGGAAGCAGTAGACACAGATAAAACATTCAAGAGAACAAATGTAATCCTGTGACGATTACATAGAAAGCAGAGTAGAATCCTAAGATGCAAGCCTTCCAAGAGAGATGCACCAGACATGAGGATATGGTCATCTCTTGGAATCCATAGGGACTGACTCCAGGACCTTGCCTTGGTACCAAAATCCACAAATGCTCAAGTATTTTCCATAAAATGATGCAACATACCCACATCCTCCTGTATAGCTTAAATCACCTCTTGATGACTTATGACACCTAATAAAATAGAAGTTACATTGCATAACATTGGCATGTAGTGTAACTAGTTGCACACTATATTTAGAGAATAAGAACGAGAAAACAGTCTGCACATGTTTAGTACACATGCAGAATTTTTTATCTGTTTTTGGTTGAATCCATGGATGTGGAACCCATAGATGTGGAAGGCCCCTTGTAGATTTATTGTGGGAAGGGAAAAGTAAAGACTCACAGAGAACCTGAATGCATAGGTGCACATCTCACTTCGATATGTTGTTTTGAATATCAGTGCTAAACTCCTTCTAAGGTCTCCAGGGGCCAAATACCAGGTACTAGTAATAGAAGGGGGCAGTGAAGAATGGGGCCCTAGACCCATCACTGTCTCCTCCACGCTGGGAGGCTGATGCTGTGCATTGAAACCTAATGGTTCATTTAGCTCAGTTTCTTATTAGGAAATAATTTTAGGATTCATGCATTTTTATGGAATTTTAAAAGATCCGCCTTCCCACCATTTTGCTTTGACCAATTCCCAAGCCATTGTTTTTCAGTCGCTGCTTAGCTCCTCTGTAACTTTCATTTTGCTGTCTATCTCCTTGTCTACTAAGGCTTCTCAAAAATCACGTGTGGCAGGCAAGCTGAAGCCTTCTGAACTCCTATTTGTCCATCGTGATTCCACCAAAGCCAGTGATTTGTGGGCATAAGGCTGGCATTGGCAATGGCCGCTTGGGTCAGCTGTAATTAAAAAATGTCAATGGTCAAGGAGGTGGAAATCAGGTCAGGTCCGACCAGAGCATTTAGCTATTTTACAGCTGCATCCTTTTAAGCCACTTTCAGCTTATAAATATTAATTTAAAGAGTACCAACAAGGACAGTAAACGGATTTAGGCATAAAACTTCCTGTCAGGGGTGATTTATATCCAATAAAAGGAGAGCAGGATAGAGAAAGCCTGCTTCGCTCAGTTTATGATAGACAGTGAAATAGTACCATCAAAGTAAAAAGGCTTTCAGTACTGTCGTCGGCTGTGTGGGTGTCTCCCTGCTTAACAAGCAGCAGGCTAGAGTTGTATTGTTTGCTTTTCTCAGTGCCCAGTACTGCTGAGGGAAACTTGTCCTGCACTGCTAATTGAACTTGTACAGATTTATAGGCTCCTGACCTGAGCATGAGAGAGATTATTAGGACTTAAAAGATAATAGCACCAGGAAGAAAATTAAAACTGCTTACCCCACTTATATTTCAATAGTGCATGCCTTCTTCCCTCTGTACAACCTACAATGGCATACAGATTTGTTTGAAGGAAGATCTGTCTTAGGGGCCATGCAAGAATAGTTTCAAACCAGAGGACTGTGCTGCCACCTTAACAGGGCTGCAGGGTACCTGCCCATGTGAACTCCTAAAGGAGATGCCAGGAAAACTGCTTACTGCCAATGTTACCAACTTCACACTTCTAGATGACCACTACTGGGGACAATTCTCTTTTGAAGAGAGGGATTTGCTACTTTCACCCCATCATTAACTTACCCTGGTTTTCTGCAAAGCATGATCAAAATACATGAGAAATGTTGAAATTTTAAATATTATTACAATAAGAGAGTCATTACCATTAATTCCCCCTCACAGTACCCTCCTGTGCTTTGAACATATTCCTCCCATCACCTTGCTGCCTTCTCAAGGAGCCCTGGAAGTCTCCTCCTGTGTGTTTTTTAGCTACACTGTCGTGGTTGCCTGCATGTTCTGAATCGGCTCAAAATGTTTACCTCTCATGATCATTTTGACTTTGGGGATAAGCATGAAGTCACAGAATGCCAGATTTTGTGAATGAAGTGGGCGAGGACACACGGTAATATTTTTATTTGACAGAAACTGGTGTAATCATTTCGAATCAATTTAGGACCTTGAGGCAACCATGAAAAGACACCCAAGAAGGGAAACTTCCAGAACTGCTTCAGAAAGTGGCTGGAGAAGTGTGTTTGAAACTAGAGGGAGAATTTTGAGGGAGATTCATGGGAATTTGCCCTTTAGTGTAATGATTTTTAAATTTATATTTAAACATTCAGGGAGCAGGCCATAAGAGAGAAAAATGGAGCCTCCCTTGGGGTGCAAGGCTCAGGTCTGAAACTCAAAGCCCTCTCTGTAACATCTTGTGCTGCATGGCGGGCCTGCCTGGCCCTCTCTGTATTGCACTGTGAGAACTGGGGCTTGAAGAACTGGTGATTCACTAGCTCCTTCTTTTGCTGTAAGGAATAGAGTTCTTTATCTCTGATCCAGGTGTCTCATATCTTCTGCCAGCATTCAGGAGCAGCAAGACTTATACAGAATGCTCATTAAAGTCACCTTCAATGTGGTCTTACAAAGCATTTTGTTTAATATTTAAAATGAGAAGATTTTCACCTACCTGAAGTCATAGTGTATCTCTAATGCTCAAACTCTCCACCTCTCCTTTGGTTATAACCAATGGGAAGGTAATGTAATACTAACAGCAGGTAAGGAGAGTTATTGAGGAAACTCTTTTGGACAAAAACAAGATGAACTAAATGACAAGGTGACAAATTAATGTCCTTTCCACCTCTTCACTTCATAAGTTTACTTAGATAATGTCTTAGTTACTTTTCACTCATTGCCGACACAAAATACCTGACGCCCAAAATTAGGGAAGGAAAGGTTTATTTCTTACAGTTTCTTGGGAGTTTCAGTCCACACTCAATTGGCTCCAAGGCAGAGTGGCATGGCAGGGACACCATTCATGGCCGCCACAAGCATCAAGGTGCACTGGCAAGAGAGAGGGAGGCGGAAGCACAGAAATGAGCAACAGGAAGACCCGCCTCACTTACACTGTATCTCAGCTCCACCCCTGGGTGGGTGCAGCACTCACATTGCCAATCCCCATGCCAGACAACAAACCAATAACAATTGCCAGACTAAGCCCCATCAAAAGTATATGAGGACTTGGGGGGACATAGCACATCACCCAATACAAATATTAAGAAATATTTATGACAAATAACCAGATTAGAGAATGAACAATTTTAACAAAGATCTCACCAAGCAAGGCAAGCAGCAAACAATCATATGAAAAATCATGTCTTCATGAACATGCAAGCGGAGATGATGGGATTCTACCACACGCCTAGTAGAACGGCCAAAATACAGAACCCAGAAGGCACCAGACAAGGATGTGGAGAGACAGGACCTCTGACTCATTGCTGATGGAGATGCAAAATGTGCAACCACTTGGGAAAGGATTCGACAGTTTCTCATAAACCAAACATACCCTCACCATACCACTTAGCAGTTGAGTTCCTCGGTATTTACCCAAAGGAGTTGAAGATGAAGTTCCCATGAAACCTATCTGTGAGTATTTGTAGTAGCTTTACCAGTAATTACCAAAACCTGGAACAACAAAATACCTCTCAGTAGATGGATGGATGAATAAACTGTAGTTCATCCAGACAATTTAGTATTCTGTAATAAAAAGAAATGCACTATCAAGTCATGAAAAAATACGGAAGGAACTTAAATGCATATTACTCAATGAAAGAAACCAGTCCAAAAGGGTATATGTTGTATGATTCTAGCTGCATGTCATTCTGGAAAAAGTAAAACTATGGAGACAGTAAAACGATCACTAGTTGCCAAGGGCTGGGAGGGGAACAAACAGAAGCACAGAGCATTTTTCAGAGCAGTGAAAATACCCCCAACTGTAGTGATGGAACCGTATCATTGCGTATTCCAATCCACCAAATGTACAAACCAAGAGAGAACCCCAATGTGAACTATGCACATTGAATAACTTTGCTGTGTCCATGTAGGGTCATCAACTCGGACAATGCACAGCTGTGATGGGGGATGGCAATAGCAGGGAAAGTTGTGTATGCCTGAAACAGGGCCTCGTAGGAGAACACTAAACTTGTTTTCAATTTTTATGAACCTGAAACTGCTCTAGAAATGAAGTCTTTAAATATGAAACAAGACAACCCGCTGGGCCTGTGCGGTGCTGGCTCACATCAAGAGAGAACTGATCCGCCTTCCGGGGCCTGGCCCTGCATGGACCCCAGAAGAGAACCAGAATGGGCCCATTTGGGCCACAACCTGTTGGGCCTGCGCAGCGCTGGCTCACATCAAGAGAGAACTGATCTGCCTTCTGGGGCCTGGGCCCTGCACCAACCCTGGAGGGGAACCAGAATGGCCCCATTTGGGCCACAACCTGCTGGACCTGTGTGGTGCCAGCTCACATCAACAGAGAACTGATCCGCCTTCCAGGGCCTGGCCCTGCACTGACCCCAGAGGAGAACCAGAATGGGCCCGTTTGGGCCACAATCCGCTGGGTCCACGCAGCACCGGTGTGGGGGCTTGAAATCAAGGACATCATACCCCACCCCCCACCCCTGTAAGCAACCTGCTGGTTCTGAAGTCTGGGAAATTGATAGCAACTGGGGAACATTGAGCAACTAAATGTTGGTATTTTTTTCGTAGATTTTGTAGGCCTCTGATCGGCAGCCTGAGCATCTCATTGGAAGATGACAGTAGGCAATGTGGCAAATATGGGGGACTCTCTTCTGTCTTGCCTTCGAGGCCCAATAAGGTTCTCACTGTTTTGCTTTACTCTGATCATTATTATTATTATTATTATTTGCTTTATTTTATATTCTGTTTTTATTGGTTTTATTCTGTTTTGTTTTTTGGTTAAATTTTACTACACTTGTTGGAATGGTCAGCTAGTCTGAAGATAACAAGATATACTATAGTAGCTATTGTACCCACATTATCGACCTTTGAAGTTCTGTATCAGTTCCACTGCTTTATTTTAATTGACTTTGTTCTGTTATGTTCTGTTGTATTTTACTATCTTTAAAATAAAAAAATATGAAACAAATATTTATGATAAACAGAAATGCCAACAGAACACTTGATAGACTGAGGCAGAAGGATTACAAATTAGAACCCAGCTGGAACAACTTAGCGAGATGCTGTTGCAAAGTAAAAATGAAGTGAAATAAAAAATCACTGCAGATGTAGCTCAGTGGGAAAGCCCTGGGGCCATCCTTCCCACAGGAAAAAAGAAAATTACAAATGTACATTTATAGCAACATAGAATTTAAAAATACTTTTAAACAGGATTTCCCAAAATTTATATAACATGTAGGTGGGTAGAATTAGGATTTGGGGTAATTCTCTTCTCTCTATCTCTCTCTGTCTCTCTATCTCTCTCTCTGTCTCTGTCTCTCTCTGTTTCTCTCTCTCTGTCTCTGTCTCTCTCTTTCTCTCTTTCTCTCTGTCTCTCTGTCTCTCTGTCTCTCTCTCTCTTCAAACTACTACAAAGCCCTAGAAAAACACAAGTGGGAAGGGAACAAGATAAAAGTCCATTCTCTCAATCTAGTTGACTACTTCTAAAAGAAAGACATATATATTTATCTAAATTTTTTAGTTATTGTGGACTTAGTAGTATTCTACAATGAAATCTTTACACTTGCTTCCCCCAATTTCACAAGCAAGGAATCTCATCCTCTAGCTTCGGCTCTGTTCTGAGATCCAGCGGGAGATTAGGATGCGGTGTGTCCAGTCCATGACAAACTTTCTCATTTTGCAGCGGCTGATTCTCTGTCCCCCTGAATTGAAGAAGCTGGAGCCAGGGAAAGCTCACTCTCCCTCTCTCAGCTGCTGCCTCCCTTCTAGATTACACATAAAAGGGACAGCTCTGTTACCCAAGTTTTCTCCTGTTCACATCCCCAGCGGTTACAGCATTGTTCTGTTAGATAATTAAGGGGAGAAAGAAACTGAATAGCACAGGATTTATATCAGGAGCGGTAGTCTTACAGAGCCCATAATAAAAAAAATGTTGAGATTCTCTGAAGTTCCACATGGAGGTCACTCCGAGATTAAAAAATAATGGGGATGGATGCGTGGCAGGAAACCCGGAATGAGCATGTGCATTTCTTAGAGAGAACAGGATGGGTGAACAGAGCTCTGATGATGGAACGAACATGAAACAAAGGCCCTCAGAGGAAGATCAGTCTGCAAAGAAATGAAGAACGCGTAAAACTTTGTTTAATTTATGGAATTGATATGCTGCTGACCAGTAAGTATAAAGTTCCATTCCCCAGGCCCTCGCTATCACTCATGTACTACTTGTCAGTGAACGCAGGGCTCTCAGCACAGAGCGGCTCCCGCAGTATTTCTGCTCCCACCGCAGCTTTACTGCACCCATGAAACTCTGTAATCTTTAAATTCCCTCACTGTTAACATCTGCTGAAACATTATTGGTCCCAGCATA
>RJWM01017242.1:0-43488 GCA_004363535.1 Dasyprocta punctata | reverse complement strand
AGGAGGAGTGTTGTGAGTTCGAGGCCGGCTTGGGCTACAACGCGAGCACAAGGCCAGCCTTAACTACACAGTGCGACCCTGCCTCAAAAAAACCAGGGTCAGGAATTTGGCTCAGTGACTTAAGCACCTGTCTGACAGACACGAGGTTATGAGTTCAATCCCTGGTGCCGCAAAAAAAAAAAAAAAAAAAAAAAAAAAAAAAAAAAAAAAAAAAAAAAAAAAAAAAAAAAAAAAAAAAAAAAAAAAAAAAAAAAAAAAAAAAAGAAAGAAAGAAAGAAGAGAGAGAGAAAGACACTAATCTTAAAACAAGAACCACAAAGCTCAGTAAGTTCTGTGATTTGTTTGTTCTGTAACTTTGCATGACCAATATTGAATTACTTGCAAATAACTGTGTATGCACATGCACACATGCAGCTACGTGTGCTCAAGGGAGTCCCTTGCTTTGCCAGGGCCGTAAGAACATGCATAGTGTACCTGTGGGTAATGTGCATGGGCTCACCATATTCTTCAGGATTCAGAATGCAGAGCAGACTGCAGGCCTTTGGTTCCAGCTGTGGAAACTCTGCACAGATAAGGGAGCAATGGAAGAAGCTGCACCCAAGGGTCAGCCACTTTATGAACACCTCTGGAAAGACAGCTGTGCCCAGGAGCTTCTGCCTTACATGTTAAGGGCTCGGTTTCCTATTGCAGCATGAGAGTTTTGCCCCTATGCGATCCTGATTGAAGAGTAGGCGGGCAGATATGGAAGGCCTCACGTGGTAGTACCTAATTTCTTCATTTAAAACCCAGATTTCATTATTTGCTTTCACCCTGGATTTGGAATACTTTTCCTAATTTTAAAAAATTGCATTAAATATACAAAAGTGTGTTATACATGAATACATACATGAGATTTTTCTGAGATGAAAAATTAAGTAACTAACTTTATACTCAGAGTTAAACTAACCAAATATAAAATTGCAAAATGAAAAATAAGAAAAAATTACTTTAAAGAAAGGGAATGGCTCCAGATCACAGCACGCTGATTTTAGATCTTAAGGGTATAATCCAAAAGAAATGGAGGTTATTAGCCTGGGAAGATTTTTATAAAAATTTATCACAGAGATAAACGTTGGCAGTGCCCATGGGTGATGCTGTGAAAGTTACGTTCGATCTTCATCCCATTTCCTGCTGTAAAATAGAGCTCCTGAAACCCAGAGTGTTGAATGTTTTGTGTGCCACTCCCAAGGAGAGGGCACCAAGAATCGGCCATGCTGGGACTGGGAGAAGCCACCAAGAAATCAACCAGCCAGCCCTTCTGGTAAGCCACGCAAGCTGCGCGGGTTCCAGGGAGAGAAAAGTCAGATAGCGCCTCCTGCAAGCCTACCAGTGTGCGGGCTGAGAATCAAATACTGTGTCCACTATCTGGTAAGCAATCGGCTGGTTCAGAGGACAGACTGAGTTGATAACAACTAAGGTACATAAAGCAACTAAACGCTTGTATTGTTTGGTTGATTTTGAAGGCCTGGGGCCAGCGGTCTGAGCACCTCTTGGGAGGATGACAGCATGCAATGTAGCAAATATGGGAGATCCCCTTCTATCTTGTCTTTGAAGTCCAGTATTGTTCTCACTGTTTTGCTTTGCTTTGATTAATTGTTTTGCTTTATTCAATATTCTGTTTTGATTGGTTTTATTCTGTTTTGTTTTTGGTTTGGTTTTGCTATGTCTGATGGAACGGATGGCTATTGTGACAACAACATGATATACTGTGGTAGCTATTGTTGTTTTCCTAGTATCCTGCTTTGAAGTTCTGTACCAATTTTGCTGCATTGTTTTGATTGGCTTTGTTCTGTTTTGTCTTGTTGGATTTTACTATCTTTAAAATTAAAAAAAAAAGTGAGGGCAGAAGATTAAGTCAGTCACCAATGGCCAGTGATTTAACAAATCATGCCTATGTAATGAAGCCACCATAAAAACTCTGCATAAAATTAAGGGTCTCAGTTTGTTCATCAGCCTCTGCGTTTGTTTCATGTGAGGGATGCTTGCAAGTAGTCTGACAAATGGGGTTTTTGAGCCAAGAAAACCACCGAGGAACACAGCCTTTGGCCTGTTGGAGGGCAGAGAGTGTGACAAATTCAGCTCCATCCTATTTGCAGTACCCTAGCAGAAGTTCATTTGTCTGGACTAGATAATCATCCATAATGTTAAATCCCATTTTATAAATTGCAATTTCGCTTCATAAGTACATAATCAAAAGCATGTGATTACCATACAGTAACACCTCAGTTCACAAACAATTCAGTTTGTAAAAAGAAGTGTTCGGAAAAATTTTGCTTCCATCCGTGAACTCTGCGTCAGGTGACAAGCGCCATCTTGTCCCTCCTCACCACGCAAATACAAATGCGACGTCTTCCCTGCTCTGACTCACGGCCATGGCTTCCCCTCATGGAGATTGTGGTTGCAGACAGACCCGCACATGCTCTCTGTGAAGCTTTGTGTGTGCTTTTTAGCACATACAGTACTGTACAGTATTATTCAACCCAGCATGGCTCCAACAAAAGCACGGTGGTAAAAAGAAAGCACAGACAGTAATAAAGGAAGTGAGAACGGGGAGGGCAACCATGACGGCAACAAGAAGGTGCAGAGCAAGAATGGTAAGAAGATTTGGAAGAGAACAATCCTTGAACTGAAGGAAGACATTGTAGAAGAGGATGCGTGTGGTGTGACTGATCTGGTGCCAGAGTACAAATTGGCAAAGTCAACAATCTTGACTATTTCAAAGAACTAAAGACACCATGAAAAGAGCTGATGTGGTAGAAAGAGTAACAGTGTTACCCAAGCGGGGGGCACGAGTGCTGGAAGGGGTGAAAAACTTTTGTTAGTGTGGTCGATTGAGAAACACCTGGCAGGCGATAGCGTCAGTGAAGCTATGATCTATGAAAAAGCCGGGAAATTGTACGACGATTTACTGCAAGAAGACCCCTGAAACAAGTGATGAATTTAGAGCCGGCAGAGGGTGGTTTGATAAAGTCTGCAAGAGAAGTGGCATCCACAGTGTGATGAGACCTGGTGAAGCTTCCAGTTCCGATGAGGCCACTGTGAGCCCACAAGAAAGAACTCACAAATTCATGAAGGTAGAAGGGCCCATCACTCAACAAGCGTTCAACTGAGGCGAAACAGGGCCCTTCTGAAAAAGATACCAAACAGAACCTATATCACACTGGAGGAAAAGCCACTGCCAAGAACAAGACCACAAAGGACAGGTTTACCCTTTTGCTGTGTACAAACACAGGGGCTGATCCGCAGATTAAGCCACTACTGGTGTGGTGGATTAAAAGTTGGTGGTCAACTTGTAATACCAGGTGGACTCGCGGGGGTGCTGAGTATAGAGGGTCCACCTGAGGACTGTTGCCAGCATAAAAAGAAGAGGAAGAGGGTAGCATTGTGGGTTCTTCTAAGTGATGTTGTTTGGAGCTGTTGGTTCTTTTGGAGCCTTTGGTTCTCCTGGAGAGCTTGCCGTGCTGGCTGCCCTGATAAGAACTCAGATGTTATCATCAGAGGAGCTCAGGACCTTGTTGCTGAGAGTGGCTGTGGTTCACTTTGGGGGAGCTCTAGTTCTTACTTTGAGCATTGCTTCCTGGTTCCAGAGGGGAAGATGTGTGCTGTTTAGTCTCGAGGAGAAGTTTGTCACACTGGCTTCCTGATATGAACTCAGCTGTTATCATCAGCAGAGCTTGAGACCTCATTGTCACGGAAGATGGCTGTGATACTTTTCAGGGGAACCCTGATCCTTATTTTGAGCATCGCTTCTTTGCTCCAGTGCCTAACCCTCAAGCTACTGGCACAGATCTTCATAGACTTTCTAGCTTCCACCACTGACCTTTGGGCCTTCCCAGCACAGATCTACGAAACAGACTTTCGTGAGTCATTACCATGGGCTCTAGGTCTTCAGCGGGACTCATGCAGGACATTGCTGTGGGATCCACGCCCTCAGCTGGATTCTCTGGGTCTTTAGTGTGTGGACAGATCTCCTGCACTTCTTGTACTTAACTCTTGAGTGATTATTACAAAATAATACTATAAATTATGTGTCCTGTATGTGATTGCTCTCCTTGCAAACCCCTGACTACAGCAACTGGTGTGCCATTCCCAGGCCTCTCATGCTTTCAGGGAACAGACCGTGAACAAGGCCAGGACACCTGTCATGTGGAGGGCCAGTGCAAAGGCTTGGGTCACAAGGCAACTGTTCAGGGAATGGTTTGCACCCACTACTAAGAAATATCTTTCTGACCACACATCTGCAAGGTGCCTTCTTTTGATGGACAGTGCCCTGGCACAGCCTCCAGCCTTGGTGGGTGATAAGGACACTGAGTATGACTTCATAAAGGTCAAGTTCCCCCACCCCTAACACGACACCCCTTCTCCAGCCCACGGACCAACAAGTTATCTGCAACTTCAAGAAGATGTACACAAGGGCGCTCTTCAACAGCTTGCTGTATCTGGTGAGGGTAGATCTTATTTATCCAGAATTTATACAGCTGGTACCAATCAAAAATTAGAGATATAAGTTTAAAGGAGAGCAAAATCACTTTCTTGGAAAGAGGGGAGAAATGTGATAGAAATGAGGAGACAGACCTTGTTGGACTAAGGTAGGGAGTCCAGAGCCAGTGCTCAAGGATCTTTGTTCTTAGCCTCTTTTATTATGTGGTGAGAAGAGACTGTTCTCTTTGAGAGCTGCTAGCACTTGATTGGCTATTTTAGGTGCTGAGACTCCTGCTGTGGCCACTGACCCTCTCCACTGCCTACATGCAAATTCTTGGGTAAGCTCATTTGTGTCACCAAGGTGTTATCTCTAAAATTTATGGTGGAGCCTTACAAAACTGAGTTAGCAATTAAATGGAGGGATACATGTAGATTTTAGTGCAACAACATGGTGAGAGAATAATGCTATATATATTATTTATATATAGGTGTGCATCTAGGTGTGAATATATATTTTATATACTGAGTTTTTCATAATAGCCTTCTCCCTGCTTTGTCTCTTTTGTAATTAAGTAGAGGTGGAAAAGAGTGAACTGGGGCTCTGGTGCCAAGCTTATCCGTTCTCTCTGCTTCTCTTACTTGCTCTCTTTAGCAGGGAGAACAGTTTCTACAATTTTCTTCTTTCTAGTCAAGATTCCCCGGAAACCTCACTCAGGCCTTTCCCTTTCCCTGCCTGTTCCCCAACTTCCCCTACGAGGTGTTTGAATGTCATTGACGAGACAACCTTGCCTCTGAAGGAGTTCTGGAAGAAACACTTCAGTGTCCTCCACGGCATCGACCTCACTGGGAAGATGTCATGTCCTGGACCTTAAACTCAGCCTGGAGGAAACTGTGGCCACTGAAGGTGACTTTGAAAGGTCTGATGCACAGCGAGTGAGGAGAATGTGTCCACAGGTGTGGGAGACCAGATAATGAAAATCGAGGCTTAACTGACTTCCTCTGTGAGCATAAAGGAGCAAGGCAGCAAGCTGCGCTCCTGTGGCGGCATCAGGCGCCACGTAGCATGTCGCAGGGTCCAGGGCACAGGGAACACAGCTGAAAATTGGTTGTTAATCTGGGCATGTACTTCAGCTAGCAGGAGGCAAATGAATGTTCTGCTACCC
Organism: Dasyprocta punctata; assembly: GCA_004363535.1. Classification (NCBI taxonomy): domain Eukaryota; kingdom Metazoa; phylum Chordata; class Mammalia; order Rodentia; family Dasyproctidae; genus Dasyprocta; species Dasyprocta punctata. The sequence goes on along the minus strand of RJWM01017242.1, from coordinate 37,864 downwards.
TAATTGCTTGTTCCCATGTCTGAGTGAATAAAGGCCAGGTGAGGCAGATGCTCAGGGCTCTCTGTCCACCAGAGGCAGGGCCCTCCTGGCTCCCACATGCTAAACTAACTCTGTCTCTTTTGTCTTTCGTGTTCGTTTCCCCCTGCCCCATCAGGGACAAACACATAGGCTGTTTTCCTACTCAGGGGCAAGAGTACAGATCTGGATGAGGCTGGAGCAGATACAGGGGAGCTTCTTAGGAATGTTAAGAAGGCGCTGATGACAGAAGAACTCACTGGGCTCCAGAGCAAGCAGCAGAAGCACTTGTTGAGAAGCATCCATGGAGGAAGAGGAAGACGGGGAGGAGGTCAGCAGTGATGTGGTCAAATGCATTACAGAGAAACGGAATGAGTGCCGGGATTTCCCTGAGAAGCACCACCCCAGCATGACTGTAATGAACAGAGCGTTGAATCTGATGAGCGATCCCATGATCTCTCAATTCTGGAGGATGGTGCAGCGCAGGAAGAAATAAGTGACGTTACCCAAATTGTTCATCAAAACTGACTCTGCAGCTAAGAGGCAAAGAAGAGAAGAAAGCCCTGAAGGAGAGCTCCCCGTCGTCCTCATGGAGGAGGATTCTCCATGCAGATAACACCTCCTCACTACCCACCTCCTGTCCTCCGTGCTAGAAGTCATCTCAAGCAAATTAGTGTTCTCTCTTCATACTGTACTGTACTGTATTTTAATGGACTTCATTTCATATTTTTGTGGTTAAAAAATGCATATGGCTCAGAACAGGTTAACTTTATTTACACTGAACCTTTTGGGGAAATTCAATTTGGATCATGACTATATGTTTTTAACTTTGAAAAATGTATCCAAATAGTATACTATGTTACTAAAAAAAACCTATAAAATCTATATATGGAAAAATTAACCATTCATATTTTGATTTATTAAAGAAAATTTTTGTTAACATTTTGATATATACCCTTTCACACATTTTATATGTAAAATAGTCTAAAACAATGGAATCTTACCATAATATAGTTTTATAGCTTGCCTTTTTTTTTTTTTGTGGTACCAGGGATCGAACTCACAGCCTCAGGCCTGCCAGACAGGCACTTAAGCCACTGAGCCAAACTCCCAGCCCTAGTTTTTTGAGGCAGGGTCGCACTATGTAGCTCAGGCCGGCCTTGTGCTTGCGTTGTAGCCCAAGCCAGCCTTGAACTCACAACACTCCACCTACCTCAGCCTCCCGAGTGCTGGGATTAAAGGTGTGCGCCCCCACACCTGGCTTAGCTTGCCTTTTTAAAAACTTAACATACCTGGTAAAAATCTATGTCAATATAAATAAATAATGTATAGAATCATTTTTAATGACTGTATAATATTTTTCAATATGGCTATACCATGATTTAAACATTTTTCAACTGTTTATCAATAAGAATTTCCATTTGGGGGCAAGAACTTAGCTCAATGGTATAAACACCTGCCTAGCAAATGCAAGGTAGGAAGTTTGATCCCAGGTATCAAAAAAAAAAGGCCCCCCCCAAAAGAATGTCCATTTTGTGCGTCACTGTGGGGAGAACCAGATGCCAGGCTTCTCCCATGAGTCAGCACCATTTGCGGACTGCAGGGGAAGAGAACAAGAAGTCAACAAGAAGGAAGTCCTCCCTGAGAATCGGCATCATGTGTGGGCTGCTGGGGGTACAGCCAGTTACAGCCCCTTCCAGCACACAGGCTGGGAGACAAGAAGAGCTACCCCTCAACACCCCGCTGTAAGTGACTGGCTGATCTGGAGAAACACAGGCTGCAGTGATGGCTATTGAGGTAGAAAACAATTTAATGCTTGTAGTGTTCAGTGCTTCACTGACTTGGCAGGTCTAAAGTCAGTGGTCTGATCATCTATTTAGAGGATGACAGTACCCAGGGCAGCATCTATGGGGGATCTCCTTCTGAGGGTGGTGGCCATTGTTGATTCCCTATTGTTTTGTTTTGAAGACAATTTTCATTGTTTTGTTGGGTTGGGTTTTGTTCTGTTTTGTTTTGTTTGATTTTATTGTATCCAATGGCATGGGCAGCTATTTCAAAGATAACAAAATATATTATGGTAGCCATTTTGGATTTACTATTGTCTTGTTTTGAAGTCCTTTATTGCATTCATTGTTTTGTTTTTATTGGTTCTATTCTGTTTTGCTCAATTTTTACTATGTCTGAAGGTATATGCAGCTATTTTGAAGACAGCAGGAGGCATTATGGTAACCATTGTTGATTTCCTATTGTTTTGAAGTCCTCTGTCACTTACACTGATTTGTTTTGATTGACTTTGTTCTGTTTTGTTTTGCTTGGTTTTAGTCTCTTTAAAATAAAAATAAAATTTATTTTTATTTATTTTTTTGTGGCACTGGGGATCAAACTCACAAACTCATGCCTGCCAGGCAGGTGCTTAAGCCACTGAGCCAAACTCCTGGCCCTAGTTCTTTGAGACAGGGTCACACTATGTAGTTCAAGCTGGCCTTGCACCCACGTTGTAGCCCAGGCCAGCCTCAAACTCACAACATTCCTCCTACCTCAGCCTCCCAAGTGCTGGGATTAAAGATGTGCACCACCATGCCTGGCTAAAAGTAAAATTTTAAAAAAAGAATGTCCATTTTGTTATTACAAATAGCACATTAAAGAACATATTTAAGCCTAATGTGGTGGTGCATGCCTGCAATCCCAGCAGTTTGGGAAGCTGAGGCAGGAGGATCACAAGTTTGAGCACAGCCTGGGCAACTCAGCAAGACACTATCTCAAAATACAAGATGTCTTAGTTACTTCTCACTTGTTACTGAGACAAAATACCAGACGCCCAAAATTAGAGAAGAAAAGGTTGATTTCTTGCAGTTCTCAGGGGTTTTGTTCCATACTTAGTTGGCTCCAAGGCAGCGTGGCATGGCGGGGCAGTCATTCATGGCAGTAGCCAAACAGCAAGGCTCATGAACCTGGCAAGAGAGAGAGAGAGGAAGACATGCCTTCCTTACACTGTATGTTGGCTCCACCCCCTGGGCGGGTACAGCACTCACATCACCAATCCCAGCGCTCGACAACAAACCAATCACAAACGCCAGACTCAGCCCCATCCAAATTACATGAGGCTTTGGGGGGACACAGGACAAACCAATACACAAGACATAAAGGGGCTGTAGAGTGAGCTCAATCCCCAATACCATAAAAAAGTTTCTTTAGAATAAATTTTAGATGAGATATTGTAAGCTCAAAGTATGTGCCTGCTTGGAAACTTCTGATACATAACCAAGTTTTTCTCTTGAAAAAAACTGCATTAATTGACCTGTCCCTCACAGCATTGGAGAGGACCCATTCCACCCAGGCTTTCTGCAGCTGACCTGTAGCTACATCTCTGGAGCTCAGGGCCACCACAAACCCCTGGATTGTCAGCAGCAGCTGGAATTGCGGTCACCTCAGAGCCTCTGCGGTGACCCCAGCCCTGTCCCTCCCGCCAGGCGCAGCACCCCACCCCTCCTTCCTTCCGGGTCCCTTTCTCCTGCCCAGCCACTGCCCTTCCTCTGTCCATCCTTCCTTGCCTCCCTCCTCCCTTCCTAGTCCCACTGTTCCTCCATGAGAATTATGGATGGAGACAAGGACAGGATTACCAGGAAAAATACCAGATGCCCATGTAAACTGGAATTTTATTTATTTATGTATGTATTTGTTTATTTTTTGTCTTCTTGAGACAGGGTCTCACTATGCATTTCAGGCTGGCCATGCCTCACTTTGTAGCCCAGGCTGGTCTCAAAATCGTAACGATCCTCCAGCCTCAGCCTCCCGAGTGCTGGGATTACAAGCATGCACCACCACAACCAGCAAAACTGGAATTTTAAATAAACAGAAATTGCCTGGGGCAACAGAATAAAAAGTATGTTGCATAAGACAGTGACATATATTTGCTGGTTGGTTGTTTTTCTGAAGTGCAGAGGATCAAACCTGGAAGCTCACGAATAGTAGGCAGCACTTTACCACTAAGCTACATCCTCAGCCCTAAATAATTTTTATAGTAAAATTTTATACTGAAAATTATTTATTTCTTGTTTACGTGAAATTGTCTCTTGTTTATGTGAAATTCCAATCTAAATACATGCTCTGTATTTTTATTGGCTAAATTTAGTAACTGGAGATATATATATATATATATACACGACAGAGAGAGTCCATCAAAAAATGTATACATTTCAGGAGTTTGCTATACAAATAAATGTCTGGAAACTCATGGCCACTGCTTTGAACACCTCTTGTAACTGTAGAGGTCAAAGGTAATTTGTACTAGTCTCATGATATTAAGATACATTTAGTATTAAAATTTTATACAAAGTTTTGTTTTCCTGATGTATACATTTTTTGGCTGGGGGTGTGTCTTAGTTACTTTTCGCTCATTGCTGAGACAAAATACCTGATGCCCAAAATTAGGGAAGGAAAGGTTTATTTCTTACGGTTTTTTGGGAGTTTCAGTCCATATTTAGTTGGCTCCAAAGCAGCGTCGCATGGCAGGGCTGCCATTCATGACGGCCACAACAGCAAGGCGCACTGGCGAAAGAGAGAGAGGGTAGAAACCAGAAAGAGGAAGACCCGCCTCCTTTACACTGTATCTCAGCTCCACCCCTGGGCGGGTGCAGCACTCACATCACCAACCCCAGCACTAGACAACAAACTGGAACACAAGTGCCAGACTCAGCCCCATCAAAAGTATATGAGGACTTGGGGGGACATAATATCACCCAATACAGAGAGAGAGAAAGAGAGAGGCAGAGAGAGAGAGAGACAGAGAGAGAGAGAGAGAGAGGTGAGAGAGGGAGGCTGAGAACTGGGGATTGAATCCAAGGGCTTTGTACTGAGCTACATTCTCAGCACTTTGTATTTTTTATTTTGAGACAGGAGCTCAGTAAGTCACTAAATTGCCCAGGCTGGGCTTAAACTTTTGATTTTCCTACCTCAACCTCTTCCAGTGCAACATGGCAGGCATGCACTGCCCCAATTGGCAGAACTAGATTTAGACACATACTTTCTAAATCAGAGTGTGCGTTTACTATATACTCACAGTCCTCAGCTTATGATGACTTATGATTTTTCTACTCTAAGGTGGTGCAAAAACCAGATACATTCAGTAGAAACTGTATGTCCAGTTTTGAAGTTTGGTCTTTTCTCAGGCTAGTGACATGCAGTGTGATACTTTCTAGCAGTGTTGCTGGGGTAGGGCCCCATAGCACGTGGCCATCCACGGGATTGCAAGGGCACTCCGTGCACCCTGTAGTTACTGTGTTGTGATAAGCTATGATGTTTGGCAGGTCAAACATATTAAATGCATTTTGATTTGTGATATTTTCAAACTTTGATGAATTTACTTGGGACATAACTCCATTGTAAGTCCAAGAACAGCAAGTTGTGCCTTGTGTGTGAAAGAGAGATTTTGGATCCTGGATCCATTACCCTGTCCTAACCCTGTACTGACTACTCAGCCTCACTGAATCTCTGTGCATGCTGCCCGAATCTTGTTTGAGGAGAGGCTGCCCATAGGGTGGCTCCTCATCAGGTGGGCTAGTGAAACTGATTAAGTCTGAGACAGCTGCCAGAGTGGCAGCCAGACAAACTACCTTCACTGTAATTTTGTCTGCATGCTGGGTGACCCACCTCCAGCACCAGCAGAACCGACCATCACCGTGGGGGAGGACTTGGAAACAACCACAAAAGGAACAAAAAGAGGTACTGCCTGTATTTCTGGAAAATTGCTACCCATTTTCAGAAAAGAAATGACTATTTTCCCCTTGATTAACTATCCTTATTCTCCACGCATATATATTAACCATCCTTCCCCCTCATTTCTTTTACCCTGTACCTATGATTTCTGGCTCCTCAATGGGCTGAGAAGTTGACTTGGGAGTTTTATCTCTCACTTCTATCCTGGACCAAAAATAAAGTTCTTCCTCACTGTTCCATAGTGGTGCTCAGTCTTAGCACTGGATACACAATTCTGAGAACTAAAAAGGACCCAGTTTAGGGAAAACTGTTTACAGATCCTCAGATATTTTGACAGTCACCTAGGTGGACACCCCACTAGATGACCGAGGAAAAATATATGCGTGGAGAATAAACATGTTTCATTATGGGGAGCAGGACAGTGAGAACATCACTCAAGCTTTAGACCCCAGGGGTACCTGATGACCAGCACTCCAAAGTCCCAAAACGCAGACTCTCACCTGAACGCAAGGCGTCACTCTACTCTTGTTAAATTCTTCTTACCACCCTTCTGTACGACATCATACATAACAATAAGGACAGGATTTTCTGATTTTCAGGCTGGAAATCTGCCTCAATTCCTACTCTAAATTTCCTGCTGGCCTGAGCAGGACTTCAAGGCTTAGACAGAAAGCCAGGTCTTCCAGGTCCTGCTGACTTCAGGATCACACACGGATCTTATCATAGGGAGAAATGAAACAGGAAACCAAGAGAAAAGGAGTCGTTTCTCCATGAACCCTAAGACCATCTCTCGGCACCATACTTTGCTCAGACTCTTTCAGCCCGCTTCTGCGGTAAGAATTGGCCCAAGTTCTTCCCAGGACTGCCTAGCCCCGTCTGAGAAAGAAACTCAGTAAGTCATTTTAGACGTCCTATCTGATCATCCTTGTACCTGCTGAGTCTTCACCCACCACTTGTAATGTTTAAACTCGTCGCTTGCCTTTTGAACGAATCTTATCAGGCTGACTTAGCAAAAATCTTCCTGTCTCCTTAGTAATTTTCCATCCACCAATTCCCTCTTTTTGTTTTCCTACTCGCCTTCATTGTATTTAGAATTCAGCCAGGTTGCTTTTTCCCACTACAAGACACCCAGAATAAAGTCAGCCTTACTATGTGTCACAAGTAAGAATAATTTTTTCTTTAACAGTCCTGGTAAATACAGCCAAAGCTACCATCAAGAATTACTTTTTTTAAATCCAGAGGCTTAAGTCGGAGACAGCAGAAAGGACATTCCATGCGTAAGCAAATGCTTTTAGCCTCTTAGCTCCTGCATTCTTAGTTCCACCCTCAGCGGTAAAACCTGAGCTTGTCCTTGACCCAAATAAGACACCCCCTGCTCCCCACAGCCATGGAGTTTGAGAGACGAAATCCTCGCGCTCCCCCTAGAGGTTAGAGCGCGCATCTAACATTTATGGGCAAATTGTGTGCTGCGGGGTGGGGTTGTTGATACTTCACCGTTAAAAGTCAGGAAAACAGATTTGCTTTCTCCTTCTAGGGTGCTTAGCAGAGTATCTCAGATGTCCTGTCTACACGTTCATGCGGCTGCTTTTGCAATTCTTGCTTGCTCTCCTCTTGGGACTCATGAAATGCGTGATTCAGGCCACTTATGTGTTTTCCTTTGATGTTAGACTCAGGGAGCCAGAGAACTCCTGATGGGAAATTCTATGAAGTCCAACCCGAGTGTTTTTCCAAGTGTATTCTGTGGACCACCTGCATAGAAATATCCTGGAGTGTTTGTTTAAAATGTTTAAAAAGGATTTGTGGGCCATGCCCCGTAACCTTGAGTCACAGTTCTCTGGGGTGAGGCAATCCTTTTACATAGTAAGGTTTAAAGACCACTGCTATACATTACTTGAAGATGTTCCTCCATTCTGTATCTCATTTAAAATTCTACTGCGTAAGCTGAGCATGGTGGCACATGCCGAAGCTGATGCAGGAGAATCCCTGCCAGTTTGAGGTTAGTCTACATACTGAGTTCAAGGCCAACCTGCAGCTACATAGTGAGACTCTACCTCAAAAAAATCAAAATAATAAATAAATTGCATGATGTTACAGTCAAATTCATCAGTTAGGATTGTATACACAGTAAATTCAATATAGTAACATAGTATGTCAATCTTTTACCCTGAAAACGAAATCCAACACCCTTCCCTACTCAATCTTCTTTTGACTCTAAATTCTCAAATATATATATTTCTTTTCTTATCTTTTTTTTTGTTTGTTTGTTTGTTTTGAGACAGAGTCTTACTGTGTAGTTCAGGTTAGCCTTGAACTCACTTACGTAGCCCAGGGGCCTTGAACTCATGGCAATCCTCCTGCCTCAGCCTCCCAAGTGCTGGGATTACACGTGTTAGCCACCACACTTGGCTCAAATATATATATATATATATATATATATATATATATATATATATATATATTTCTATCTTATTTTGTTCTGGCTAGAGGGGAATTATTTACTCCTTTATGCCAAAGGTGGGTTAATCGAATGCAAATCTTTCAACTGTTCCATTTTCCAAAGTTCCAGGGTGCCATCAGGAATTCCTCTTAAAGAATTTCTAGAACCCAGCCCACTGTGTACAAATAAAATCACTTAAAATCTAAATGTAATTTCTCTTGAGAAGCCTGTTTAAAGTTCAAATTCATAGCCTTCGGTTTCCAGACATTCTGGTCTTGACTGGAGCTAGGAACCTGTATTTAATCAGGCATCCTGAGGTGATCTTGATGTAGGTGATTTTTACACTGTATTTTGAGCGACAAGGCCTTATATGCCAGAGATTCCTAACAAATATGTTTTTCCAGGTGTTTTACAACCAAGCACGTATAGACCCTATACATCACAGATATTTAATGTTAACCTGAAGAAAGATAGTGCACTTGGGATGATACACAGAGGCCCTAATTTCACCCTTTTTTGTTCATTTTGTTGTTCATGGAAGACACCTGCTCTTTTCAGATCAACCCAAACTGGGCCTTCAGATGTGTCCTGACAGACTTTCGTCACTCCCAATTGCTGGGGCAGATAAATGAGAAGAAATGTCTTTAATATTTGTAAGCAGATGGGGAAAATATTAAGGTTTGCTGTTTCAACTTCACCAAGCTGTTAAACCATCTTAGAACCCACCTCTGATGGCTATAAAACTTTAGAAATGTTGTTGGGACAAGTGGCTTCTTGGGAAAAATAAACTATCATGTGGAAAATACTGTTTCTTAGTATTTTAAATTAAAAATTTACAGTCATATGAATAAGTTACCTAAAAGTAAATATAATACTTTTTACTCAGACAGGAAAATTGTAAATTCAAGTCCAACCTAAGCAATGTAGCAATTTAGTGTGACCCTGTCTCAAAATAACAAAGTTTTAAAAAGGACAGGGGATGTAGCTCAGGGCAAAGGCTCTGGGTTCAACCCCAGTACCACAAAAATAAAAGCAAAAAACACTACAGAAGCCACAATATCTTCCATCTGTAATCTCCTGAGTCTTCTGGGTCTAGGTGAAATCAGTCAGTGAAGGAAGTCATCAAGAGAATGTTAGTTTGGACTCTTGGCTTCAGATCACACACGAAGTCCACCTAATTTAAACAACAGAGGACGGTATGAGCTGAGAGAACCCTAAGTGCAAACATGGGGTAGGGTTCGCAGCTCACAAACTCTGGCTCCATTCCCTACGATTACGCTATCTCTGCTTTCCTCTTAGGTGTTGAATTCATCTCAGGCTCCAGCGAGGCCTTGCTCCTCCTGAGGCTGTCTCAAGAGTGAGAGAACTTTTCCTAGAAGCCCCTGACAGATCTTCTCGGGATACACTGGCCTACATTCGGTCCTGAGTCCTTCCCTAGAGGAATCCCTGTGGCCAGAGAAATGGCGCGCTGGTCCAGTAGGGGATTTGAGAAGATAAACATTCTTTGAGAGGTGGTGATTTGCAAGTATCCCTTTGGGGAGGGAAGAATCACCGCTTCACCTCTTCTCTCCTTTGGCTGTGGGTTCAGTGGATTTTATTCCTACTTCTGTTGCCTGAAGTTCTTTATACAGCACTTTCTTCAGAAGGCGCTCTTGGCAACCATAGCCTATAAATTCTTGAATGTTAAAAAAAGAAGTGTATTAGTCTATTGACTTTTCATGACAATAACAGTCCAATCAGGTATAATATTTTTGGGATATATTTTCTTTTCTTGAAAGTCTCATATATAGCACTCTGGAGTCTCTTGGGTTTCTGTGTAAATGTCTAATAACAGCCAGATTTTATTTCTTCCTATAGATGACTTTATCTTTATCTTTACCCAGGAGATTGTTTTACTACCATTTGCTAAAGTATATCTCTGGTTCACTTTTTCCAATTATACCATGTGTTCTTTCAATCTGAAAGTTTAAATGTTTTATTTCTAAAAATTCTTTTAGTTTTCCTAAATTTAGAGTTTATGTATCTTTAAATGATTTTGGTTCTGTTAGAGACACAAGTTAGGAATATGCTCTATTTTTCTGTTTATTAGAATAAGCTCCATTTTTCTGTTTATTACTGTTTATATTTATAGACCCCTGTAGGTCTGCTAATAATAAATTCTTTTAACTTCTGTTTATCTGAAAATTTCTATATTTTTCTTGCTTTTTTGCTTGCTTTCTTTATTGAGAGAGTATCTAACTGTACAGTCCAAGATGGATTAGAGCTCACTATGTATTCCAGGTTGGCCTCAAACTTGTTTTTTGTTGTTGTCGTTGTTGTTAGCTTTTGAGACAGAGTCTCATTGTATGACCCATACTAGTCTTGAACTCACTGTGTAGCCCAGGCTGACCTCAAACTTGCAATGACCCTCCTGCCTCAGCCTCCAGAATGCTAAAGTTACAGTTGTGTGCCACCACACCTAGCTTCTTCATTCTTTTTTTCTTTATTCAATTTTTTTCTTATGGAAAAATATACACAAAATAAAATGTGCCATTTTCAACATTTTGAAGTGTACAATTCAATAGTATTAAGTATATTTAGATTGTTGTGAAACTATCACAAATACTAACCTCCAGAATTCTTCATCTTACAAAAATGCTATATCCATTAAATCATAACTTCTCATGTCTTCCTCCCCCTGGTTCCTGGCAACCACTATTCTATTTCCTGTTTTGAATTTGACTATTGTAAGTAACTCATACAATTGGAAGCTGTTAATATCTTTGTGATTTTTTTTAATTCACTTGGCATAATGCCCTCAAGGCTGATCCATGTTGTAACTTGTATCAGAATTTTCTGCCTTTTTAAGGCTAAATAATATTCCACTTCGTGTGTATATTACCCTTTGCTTATGAATTCATTCGTTGATGGACACTTTCTATTTGCTTAATTTGTAGTCCTAGAGTTCAAACCCACTGAGCACTGAGCTTAGTGAGACAGGTCTCATTAAATTACCTCGCCTTCCTGAGTAGATGAGATCACAGGCATGTGCCGCCACACCCAGCTGTTGGTGGACACTTGAATCGCTTCTACCTTTGAGCTATTGTGAACAGAGCTGCTACAAGTATGGGCATTTCATGGGTATATTCTCATGGGTGTATTTATGCTCACAGGTATGAACATAAGTATCTCTTTACGACTCTGCTTTTGGGCATCGTTTAGATATGTGGAGGTAAAACCAGAAGAGCTGGTCAAAAATGCTTCCATAAGTTGCCTAGGATGAGTGAGAATTTGAGGATGAGAATCAGAGAGGTAGAATTCTGCTATCTTCCTCTGTAGATAATAGTTTTATTTAAAATTTTAAGATGTGCATTGGTTTAATAAAAACAAAAAACCTGAAAAGAAAAACAGACCATTTCAAAGCCCTGTATTGCTTCCATGGTTTTGTTTTGATTGATTGTACTCTATTTTGTTTTGGTTGATTTTATTATGTTGGGTGGTATAGGCAGCTACTTGGAAGATAACAAGAGGCATTATGGTAGCCATCGTGGATTTCCTCTTGTCTTGTTTTGAAGTTCTGTGTCTTGTTCACTGTTTTGTTTTGATTGACTGTATTCTGTTCTGTTTTGTTTGGTCTTACTCTCTCCTAAATAATAATAATTTTTAAAAATAAGCAAAGCAAAGTACATCACATGTAGGGTCAGAAGTCCAGAATACTAAGCACCTGTTTCTCTCCCCTCTCCCTCCTGGGCCGGCGCCTCCTCGGACTCCAGCCGGGCCCTTGGGTCTCTGGGCTGTCCACTGTGTTCCGTGCGTTTCTTCTCTCCGCTGTCCGGCAGCTTCTGTTCGCCCTCTTCTCTCTTCAGAGGCCGGTCATTGGTTGTTGACTGTCACCGTGTCCCCAGGCTGCCAGTACCTGGTGTCAAGTTATTGATATCTGTGCCAGCGATGTTACTTTTTGTCACTGCTGAAGCTGCTGACATTTGACACCCTCGCTGCCCCCGCCCAAGGTTGTGTTTTCCTAAACGGGAGGACTGTTTCTCAATTCACAGAATCAGAAAACTGTATTTTATTTTTTAATTCGTTTAATATTGTATTTATTTTGGTAAGGTGATTCAATCCCCTTTTTAAATTTTGGAATAAAGTGTGATAATATGTAAATGTTGAATAAACACATAATAAAAGTTTTTAGCTTCAAAGATTTTTCCTTTTATTAAAATCCTTTTATTGTAGGACTCAGGACTGAATTCAAGGCAGCTGTCTTGATTGGTGTAACTTTATGATAACTTTTAAAATTAGACAGTGTGACCACCTCACTTTTACTCTTTTATATTAAAGTTGTTTTTCTCTATCATTTACAATGAATTTTAGGGCCATGCTGATTGGAAAGAGACCCAGCCAGAAGAGAAACTGCACCTTCCTGTGCAGTAAGTGTCACCAGGCTGATCAGAAAGAGCCTCAGCCAGAACATGGAAACTGCGTCTTCCCGTGAGTCAGCCAGCGCACGGGCTGAAAGACCAGAAGAGCATCCATAGGTCTCAAGGTGAGATGAGAGCGACTGAGGGGAAGGGCATAGCTTGGCGCTTGTATCGTTTGGCTGACTGCAGGCCTGGGGCGGGTGCTCTGGGCATCTACCTGGAGCATGGCAGTGTGCACTGTGGCAGCTGTGGGGGATTTCTTCCCGTCTTGTTTTTGAAATCCAATGTTTTGTTCCATTTTACTGTTTTGTTTTATCCCTGCATCTGGTAACCTGAGCAACTATTTTGAAGACAACAATGTGCAGTATTGTTCTCACTGTTTTGTTTTGTTCCGATTTATTGTTTTGTTTTATTCAATGATATGTTTTGATTGGTTTTAGTCTGTTTCGTTTTGGCTGATTTTGCTATGTCTGATGGTATGGACAACTATTGTGAAGATAACAAGCTATATTATGATAGCCATTGTTGATTTCCTGTTGTCCTGTTTTGAGTTCTTTCAGTGCTGTTTTGATTGGCTTTATTCTGTTTTGTTGGGTTTTGTTCTCTTTAAAATAAAAATAAATAAAATCAATTTTAGAATCAGCTTGTCTGCATTTACTGAAACTATTGCAAGAATGTTCATAACAACTTTATGGAGCAATACAGCCAAAGCCATTCTCATTTGCCCTTTGATACTTTTAGTTTTTATTTGCTTTATTCATTTGTCCAGCTTTAGCAACAACCTTTATCCAGAAAAGCAGGTGCGTAAAAACACTGCTCTTGAAAAGCTGCTTTCCAATCATGTTCCTGTCTGTTTACACCCACAGTATTTGGTTTTGTCAAAGTTTTTCTTCTCTAGTCTAATCTCCAACCCACTGTAAACGCAGAGCCTTGTATGTAAATCTGCAGAGATATCTTCCTCGAGAAACATAGCTTAATGTCAAGGGAGATTCAGAATGGGAAAAAAACAAACAAACAGGAAGCTCTGGTGATGCAGGAGTGGCTTGGGTATGTGCATATACTTTTGGAGGGTGCTCGGGATTGAACCCAGGGCTTTTGCACTGAGCAACATCTCCAGCTTTTTTTTTATTTTTTATTTTGAAACAGAGTCTAGCTAAGTAAAAAATTGCCTAGAGTAGGATCAAACTTGTGATCCTTCTGCCTCAGCCTTCCACGTGCTGGGATTACAGGTTTGTGCCACTCATGCCCAGCTAACTTGGGTAAATTTTAATATCCTGATTTAAATTTGTAAATTCAATGTTATTAGAATGATAACCTAAAAACTTCAGGGGATTCCATACCAACATACTTTGGAGGGGTTTTTGTTTGAAGATCACCTTACTGTGCCAAGTTTTGCTTTAAGCGATATGGTAAATTGACATGTAAAATTTTTGAAACAAAAAGCCAATAGATAAATAAAAATCCTAGTTCAAAGACTAGGACAAAGACCTTATCTTACTATAGTTTAGTCCTAGAATATCCTCCAAGTGCTCATGTGTCTTACTTTTTACTCATTGCTGAGACAAAATACCTGATGCCCAAAATTGGGGAAGGAAAGGTTTATTTCTTACAGGTCTCAAGGGTTTCCATCCATACTCAGCTGGCTCCAAGGCTGCGTGGTGTGGTGGGGCAGCCATTCATGGTGGCCACCAAACAGCAAGGCATGCTAACTAGGAAGAGAGAGAGAGGGCAAGAGAGAAAGAGAGAGGAAGACCCATGTTCCTCCCACCTTACTCTGTATGTCAGCTCCACCCCGGGCGGGTGCAGCACTCACATCACCAATCCCAGTGCTACACAACAAACCAATCATGAATGCCAGACTCAAGAGGACTTGGGGGGACACAGGTCCAACCAATACACCATGTGTTAAAGGACTAGCCCCATCTTGGCACAGTTGGGAGGTGGTAGATACTTTAAGAGCTGAGGTCTTGTGGGGGATCTTAGTTTGCTAGGGACATGCTCTCCAGAGAGATGGTAGAACCTCAGTCTCTTTCACTTTTTCTGCCTCACCATGAAGAGAATGTGCTTTATCTGCTATGCAGTCTGTTACAGCTTAGATCTAAAATGTCCCCTAAAATTCTCATGTCAGATGCGGGGCCTGGTTGGAAAGGGGGATCCCTAAGGGGTGTGATTTGGAAGGGTATATTCACATCCCTGGATCCTCTCTTCTCTTTCTGCCTCCTGGCTACTCTTGAGTGAACAGCTTTCTCCACTATGCCCTTCTACCATGTGGCTTCTCTCTTGGATCCAGCCAACAACGAACAACCCCCTGAAACTGTGAGCCAAAATAAACCTCCGCCCCTTTAGTTGCAGGTGTTGGGTATTTTGATCCAATGACAGGGAAGTGAATAAGACAAAAAATTTAAAACCAGGAGTGTAGTCATTGCTGTGACTGTGTCTGACCATGCGGGTCAGAACCCTTTGGAACTGGCTTGCAGGAGGAGTTGGGGAAAGTTAGGAGATGCTCAGTAGAGAAACTATGGAATGCTGTAAACAGAATAAGCAAAGCTTTATGGAGACTCTGGTTGGAGCTAAGAAGACCAGCATGCTGTTAGGAAGGCAGACAGTGAAGGTTTCACTTGGAGACAAGGACTCTCCTGGCAGTTGGACTAGAGGACATGTGTGTTACATTCTGACACTAAACTTGTCTACTTTTTGTCCGTGTCCTGAGATTTTGCAGGAGGTTGAGATTAAAGGCAGTGGGGTAATTAATCTGGTAAAAGAGTTCAAGTTATCCCAAAGTTCTGGCTGTGACATGAGTACTACTGACTTCAGCCAGCTCTACAGTGAGAATTAGGAGCAAACAGCAGAGCTGCAAGATTTGACAAGTTTGTAGTTTCACCAGAAAGGAACTGACTGCCAAGTCAGAGCAAAAGATAGCTTGGTTGCTAAAAAGATTAGCATTAAAAAGAAGTCAAGTATTTTGTATAGGGACAAGAAGAAAAATGTTTTAAAAGCATTTCAGAAATTATCAGTACAGAACCCATCACAGGTTCAAGGATACAAAACTATAAATCTTTCATTTGACAAAATCTCTGGGCTGGGAGTTTGGCTCAGTGGTTTAAGCGCCTGTCTGGCAGGCGTGAGGTTGTGAGTTCGATTCCCAGTGCCAAAACAAAAAGCAAAAAAAAAACCCCAAAAAAACAAAACAAAACAAAAAATCTCTGGGATACCTGCTCATTCAGGGCTACTTAGGGGAATGTATCCCTGAGTTCAGCCATCTAAGCACTCATAGACCACTGCAGAAGAGTCCAAAAGAGTCTGCTACTGCTCAACCTGACAGACTTTGGCATTATTCACACAGTGCTGGCTACTTATCCATGCAGAATGCAGGAATTATGGGGTCATGGAAGCTTCCATCGAGAGACCAGAAGATGGCCTGGGAAACCATTCAAAAATGCATAGCTGGTTGCAGTCCCTGCCAGGTGCCCCTGATAGAGTGAAAGTGAAACTGTGGGAGTGAAACCAAAGGTGCACTAGAGATTCAATAAAGTTAGAGGTTCAAGGAATGTGGAACATTGGCTGAGGACAGCTGCAGGTAGTGAGCAAAATCAGCCCAGGAGAGAGGTCATGTGAGCTACAACAAGCAAGACAGACCGGGCGCAGGGCTGCCTAAGTCCTTTGGGACTCCCTTCCCACCTCAGTCTGCCTGGGGTGCTGGACATGGAGCTGCAGGATTTAATGTTTGTCCTGCTGGGTTTCATTCTTGCTTTGGTCTGATTTCTTTCTATCCCCTATTCCTCCGTCTTGGAAAGGGAATGTTTACCCTACACCATTGCATATTGGAAGCATTTAACTTTTTTTTTTTTTTTTGCGGCACCGGGGATTGAACTCACAACCTCGCACCTGCCAGGGCAGGCGCTTAAGGCATTGAGCCACTCCCGGCCCTGGTTTTTTTGAGGCAGGGTCGCACTATGTAGCTCAGGCCGGCCTTGTGCTCACGTTGTAGCCCAAGCCGGCCTCGAACTCACAATGCTCCGCCTACCTCAGCCTCCTGAGTGCTGGGATTAAAGGCGTGCGCCACCACGCCCGGCTGGAAGCATTTAACTTTATTATTTTTTTTTTACTTAAAACATTCAAAACTTATCTGAAGAATTTCCCAAACTGTCATCATACAAGACTTCAGAATAGTTTTTTTAAAAATCTCAGGTTATATACATGTAACTTCTATTCAATTTTAGAATACCATTTAGTCAAAATTAACAACATAAAAACTGATTTTCCAACATTTCTAATTTTCATTGGGTTTTTCTCCAATCTGAAAACACAGGTGAACCTCAAACTCATTTATTTATTTATTTATTTATCTTTTTTTTTTTTTTTTTTTTTTTGTGGCACCGGGGATCAAACTCACAACATTGCGCCTGCTAGGGCAGGCACTTAAGCCACTGAGCCAAACTCCCGGCCCTAGTTTTTTGAGGCAGGGTCCCACTATGTAGCTCAGGCTGGTCTTGCACTCATGTTGTAGTCCAAGCCAGCCTCGAACTCACAACACTCCTCCTACCTCAGCCTCCCGAGTTATTTACTTATTTATCTGATATCGAGTCTTACTGCCTAGTTTAGGCTGGCCTTGAACTCACTGTGTAAACCAGGCTGGCCTTGAACATTCAGCAATCCTCCTACCTCGGCCTTCTGAGTGTTGGGATTACAGACATACGTCACCACACCAGTCTCATTTTTTTTATTTTTATAAGGACTCATAGCTAGAAGTTTGCCATGAGTCTCAGAGGAGACTTTGGATTTGGACTTTTCAGCAAAGTTAGAATTGTCAAGATTTTGGAGATTCTTAGGAACTAAATGCATTTTGCATAAAGAAAGGGATATGAACATTTTGGGGGCCAGGGTTGGTGTGTTATGGTGTGATCTAAAATATCCCCCAAAAGTCTCACCCTGGAGGGGGAAGAGAGGCTAGTTGGAAGAGGTGGTTCACTGGAGGCACAATTTGGAAGGATATATTCTCCGCCCTGGATCCTCTCTTCTTTCTGTTCCTGGTTACCACATGGTGAACAACTTCCTCCACCAGGCCCTTCCAACATGAGTTTTCTGTCTTGGAGCAGTCAGTCATGGACTGAGCCATCTGAAACTGTGAGCCATACATTTTTCCTCCTTTAAATTGTGAGTGTTGGGTGGGTATTTGTCCCAGTGATGAAACAGTAACTAAGGCAACCTCTATTATGTATGATCACCCAAACACAACAGGGCCAGTCAGTCAGGAGTAAAGTCTTCAAAACTGTGAGCCAGAATAAACCTTTCTTTTTTTTTAGATGTTGATTACCTCAGATATTTTGTTACAGTAACAGAAATCAGACACACAGAAGAGAGTACCGAATTACACAATAAACACATTCGCAGGGAAAAAATGCTTAGGCTCATTAACATTAGGGAAATTGTATGTTAAGGCACAACTTTATACTCACCAAGCTATCAATAATATTAAATGTTGGCAATTGTATGGAACAATATAAACTCTAGTACTCTTGGAGTATAAATTGAGACAATAGTTTAACTTTGAAAACCCCCAAAATAAAAGACTCAATCCAAAAAAAAATGGGCAACTGAAATGAATAGACATTTCTCAGAAGTACAAATGCCCAACAAATACATGAAGAAATTCTCATCATCACTGGCCATCAGAGGAATGCAAATGAAAACTATAATGAAATCCAATCTTACCCCAGAGAAAATGGCTATTATCAAAAAAATCTAGGGCTGGGAGTTTGGCTCAGTGGCTTAAGCACCTGTCTGGCAGGCATGAGGATGTGAGTTTGAACCCCGGTGCCGAAAAAAAAAAATCTAATAATATCAAATGCTAGTGAGAATGTAGAGAAAAAAGAACTCGTCTACATTATTGGTGGCAATGTAGACTAGTTAAACCACTATAGAAATTAGTGTGGAGCTCCCTGTGAACCAGCACCATGCGCAGGCTGCTGCTGGCAGGGAGACAGCCAGACCCAAGCCTTTCCCCACGAGTTGGCGCCGTTTGTGGACTGCAGGGGGAGAGAGCAAGGATTCACCAAGAAGCAAGCCCACCCTGCAAACCAGCGCCATGCATGGGCTGCTGCAGGTGGAGGAACAGACAGACTCCAGCCCCTACAGTGCATGGGCTGGCAAACAAGAAGAGCCAATCCCCCACTCCCCCTGCCGTAAGTGACCAGCTGATTCGGAGAAACACAGGTTGCGATGACAACTATTCAGGTGAAATGCAATTTGATGCTTGGGATGTTTTGGTGTTTCACTGACGTTGCAGGTCTAGGGACGATGGTCTGATAAAAGAATAATGGTATGCCTGGGGCATCTATGGGGGATCTCCTTCTGAAAGAAGTAGCCAATATTGTTCGTAGAACCCATTCAAAGTTATCATGCTCGCAGTTACATTTATTATATGTAAAGAATGCAAACTAGAACCAACCACCTGGATGGAAGCACGTGGCGAAGTCTTGGAGGGCACCAAACGCAAAGCATCAATCATCCTTGGGATACGTTGCCCTCCAGCAAAGACATGTGACAATACTAGAGTATCATGCCAGGCATGGTGATGCATGCCTGTAACTCCAGCTACTTGGGAAGGTGAGGCACGAGGATCCAAGTTTGAGATCAGCCTCAGCAACCTAGTGAGACTCTGTATCAAAATAAAAAATTAAAAAGGGTTGTGAATGTAGCATAGCACTCCCTGGGTTCAACCCCCAGTAGTGGAGGAAAGGGCGACGGGGGAGTGTGAAAAGATGAACAAATATGAATGACCAACCAGGGAAACTCACCTGAACTCTGCTGTCCAGAATTTTGAATGGGATTTATCACATAGGCACCATTGATCGCATTATCACCCACTTGGATGAACTCAGTTGCCAGTCTCCCTCCCCTCCTTGGAAGTCAGGCAGCTGACAACACAGGGCCCAAAATGTCAATCTTTTAATCACATGGTTTGTGGTTTGTCTTTCTGCCATGGCACCATCTTGAGTAATCTTGTTAGCATAAACTAGCAGACTACGGTGAGTGCCCTGGTAACTGGTAACTATCAGGTGTGTCCACCACGAGCAACAAAGGACCCTTTTGTCACCTGGAACATTTCAGGGGTCTAGAGCAGTGGCGGCAAACCTATGGCATGCATGCCATAGCCGGCCGTTTGATATTGAAAGCTCTAAAATGTTCACCATTACTGGTCTAGAGGTTACTGACCTGAGCTAGAACAAAGGCCGGAACTTAATTTGGAGCCAAATTCCTTACTGCACAGGGTTCATGAGAATTAAACGAATAAACAAATATGAGCTTTTAGCATACTGCTTGGAACACAGTAAGTGCTCTTACTTACTGTTACCGTTGATACTAATCTTTTCTTCGTATGTTTTCAGTCCTTGACCTTTGCATTAGTCAGCTTCTTGTAACTGCAACAAAAAAAATCTAAGGTCAATAATTTACAAAAGGGGAAGTTTTATTTTGGCTCACAGTTCTGGAGGTTTCAGTCCATGGTTGGGTGGACCCACTGCTTTTGGGTCTGTGTTGAAATAGCATAATATGCTGGGGTCCACAGAGCAGAACAACACCACTCATCTTGTAGCTGGAGAGATGACAGGAGTGCATACCCCAGTGACCGGAAGACCTCCTGCTAGACCCTACCTCTGCTTTTTAGGGGAAAGGGTTACTGAAGGTTGGGCTCTGGAGCTCTCCAGCCCTGAGTCGCATCCCCAACCCTTTTTATTTTTTATTTTGAGAAGGGCTCTCACTAAGTTGTGCAGGTGCCCAGGTTGGGCACTGACTTTCCCTCCTCCTGCCTCAGCCCCTCAGAGGCTGGGATTACAGTGTGTACCACAATGCCCAACTTGATACTCTATGCCTTAGTCACTTTACTCATCCCTGAGACCCAATACCTGACACCCACAATGTAAAAGAGGAGAGGTTTATTTTGGCTCATGTTTTCAGTCCATGGTCAGCTGGCTCCAAGGCAAAAAGGATGTTGTAGATGGGTCCGCCAAGGAGGAAAACCAGTCGTGTCCCGGCAGCCAGGAAGCAGAGAGTAAAAGGAAGGCCCTGGGGAAGAGGCACACCCTTCTAGGTCATACTCCCAGGGCCCCCCTCTTCTGAACACACCCCACCTTCCAACAGCAAGACCACTGTAGCACCTCCGTAATCCTATTACCCTCCAAACATGGCAGCTTTTAGAGCAGTTTTAGATCTAACCCGTAACCCCGCACCTCTCCAAGCACCCTATACCTCCCCACGCTGCAACTCTGGGACTAAGCCTTCACCACATGGACCTCAGGGAGAAATTCCAGACCCAAACTGCAACTTCTGAGTAAGCCTTATCGCTATTTTAATTTCCCCTTTCATTGAGGTAACAGGCTCTGTTTTCCTAGTTTGTCTCCTTTTTTTTTTTTTTTTGCTTTTAGCTTAAGAAAGCAGAAAGAGCAGAAGGCTAAGCTTCTTCCCTCCTCGCAGCATTTCCTGGGCTCTTCGTCCTCAAGGATTACCCTCCTTCCCATCTCTAGTTCTCTTTCCTTTTATTCCTTACTCTCCCTCCACCTTTTCTTTTTTATTATCACCTCATTTCTCCCCCCACTCCTATGAGTTCTCCTTTTGCGGGAGCACTAGAAACCATCAGGTTTCTAGCAAAGCTTCCCTGGTAGCACTCAACAGGAAATTTGTTTTGCCAGATGCCTTGGAAAAGGTAGAGAGAGGTTGGAGACTGGTGACTCACAAAGAGCTGTTTCCTTCTTTTTTTTTGTTCCAGGAATCAAACTCAGGATCTTGCACTTGCCAGCCAGGCGCTCCATGCTGGCTCCTGAGCTCTATTCCCAGTCCTAAAGACCCGTTTCTTTTGACTATCAAGATGCCTTAAAAAAAATTTTTTTTTTTTTAACGGCACTGGTGATCAAACTCACAGCCTCACACCTGCCAGACAGGCGCTTAAGCCACTGAGCCAAACTCTCAGCCCTAGTATTTTGAGGTAGGGTCGCACTATGTAGCTCAGGCCGGCCTTGAGCTCACGTTGTAGCCCAAGCCGGTCTTGAACTCACAACCCTCCTCCTACCTCAGCCTCCCGAGTGCTGGGATTAAAGGTGTGCGACACCATGCCCGGCAAGATGCCTTAAAAATTATTTCAAATTAGTTGCTTACATTATAGAAATCAGAGTTCACATAAACACCATATACTGACTTCTGTTTTTCTCATGAAATTTTGGAAGATCTAATCACATTGATCCCAAATTCTTGCATTGCAACAATATGCTTATTTTGGAACCCCACTTTAAACAAGCTTTGTTCTATTCTTAATTCCCGTATATCTACATCATCATTTGTGTTATTTGTTTAGGTCCTGTAAGATTTTGTAACCATGAAGTTAGACTATGACCAGTAACCCCTCAGTCTCTTATCAATACACAGAACACAGAAAGCATTATTAGCGAGCTTCCCAAAATTCTCTCACTAAAGCATTCTGTTACTAAAATTCAGACACGCTAAATTATGCACAGAGAGCACAGTTTTAATGATGTAAGGTCATGTTAATTTTTAAAATAAACTGAACTCTCCCTCACCATTGAACCTGAGGAATGGTGGTCCCATTCTTTAATATATGTTGCCAAAAAGATAAAGGTTTTGGGCTGGGCGTGGTGGCGCACGCCTTTCATCCCAGCATTTGGGAGGCTGAAGCAGGAGGATCATTGTGAGTTCGAGACCAGCATGGACTATAAAGTGAGTTCAAGGCCAGCCTGAACTGCATGGTGAGACCCTGTCTCAAAAAATAGGGCCGAGGATTTAGATCAGTGGCGTAAGCACCTGTCTGGCAGGCGTGAGGTTGTGAGTTTGATCCCTGGTACAAATAAAATAAAATAAAATAAAATAAAATAAAGGTTTTGGATAAATACCCTATGTGACATAAAAAAGATGTATGAGATTTACCCCTATCTCCAACACTTTTCTTCACCTTTCCCCACCTTGGGGCTAGAACTTGCAGTGCATAATTTCAGTTTTGATTTAAAAACTCAGAATCTTGAAAAAATATTTCAAGTTAAAATGAAAAAATAACTGGTTTGGGAAGTCAAACAATAATTTTAAGGGTTCTTAAAAATCATTCAGCCCAATTCCTCCTTTGAATATAAAGGCAACTGTCCAAGAAAAAGAAGTTCCATGCTGCGTTTTATGTTTTGAAGCTGCAAGAACCTCTTAAAGAATTAGCCCCTGTAGGGGAAGACAGCATAGGGTCTGCTTTTTCAAATACTGGAGATCACACAGTGGTTTTTATATTGTTTGGGAAATAACTTTTAGCTGGAGAAACTTCAAGGAGTTCATTTTAAGTTCAATTACATCTGAAGTGATATAATTTATTATAATTTATTAGTCGTTGAATATCCATGCACTCCCCCGCATTTCCCAGCTCTCTTGTAGTTGGGATGTGGTCTATGCGAGTAGTTGTGACAAGTGAGCCAGGAGTGAAAGTGACATGTGTCACTTCTGGGACAAAGCACAGAGAGAAAAGGACTTGTTAGTTCTGTACGTCTCTTTGTCTCGCTCTTTCCCAGTCGCAGCATCGGCATAGCCTGCTGTCTCAAACACGGAGACACTATAACCAAAAGATGGAAATAACTCAGTGGAAGGGAGATGTCTAGAAGAGCTTTGTCTACCTGCAGACAACTTTGATTTAATAAGTTAAATCGACAAAATGTGGAGCTTGTTCACTGCTGCCACAGCCTAATTGATTCTGATGAACACATTAACGATACTGTAGTCTCTCACCTTAGTCGTGTTTCAGAACTCCTTTTCTACAGCATAGTTGATGGCCTTTGACCTTCACACAGCTTTGAAATTTTAAAAATTCTAGGCGTAAAATGGCTCTCGTTGAAAAATTTGTTGGCAAAGGAATTATTTTTGCATCTTGAGTGAGAAGAGAGTCTGAAGAAAAATATGTCACCTGTGATTGGCACAAAACACAATCAAATTTAGTCTTACTTAAGATCTTGATTTAATCTGAATAATCAGGCAACCAAGATGACTTTTATTTAGCTTATTAGGTTGTAAATTTGTTATCTTAATAGCACAGACTAAGAGATTTTGGAGACTAACATGAAAGTTCTTTCAGGACTAAATAATGTACTGTTTTTCATTAACTTTCTTTAATATTTTTCTTTACTATTATTTTTTTATTTTTATTTATTTATTTAGCGGCACCGGGGATTGAACTCACAACCTTGCGCCTGCGAGGGCAGGCGTTTAAGCCACTGAACCAAACTCCCGGCCCTGGTTTTTTGAGGCAGGGTCACACTACGTAGCTCAGGCCGGCCTTGCGCTCGCGTTGTAGCCCAAGCTGGCCTCGAACTCACAATGCTCCTCCTACCTCATTCTTTACTATTTTCTTTAGCTAATTAATTTCCTTGAAGGGGAGGGAGTTAAATTTTAATTTGTTTCCCCCAAATTCACAATCAAATGTTAGGTGATTTGTTTTATTTATTCATTTTTTAACTTTTTTGGTACCAGGGATCCAACTCACAACCTCACGCCTGCCAGGTAAGGGCTTACACCACTGAGCTAAATCCCTGGCCCTATTTTTTGAGACAGGGTCTCACTATGCAGTTCAGGCTGACCTTGAACTCACTTTGTAGCCCAGGCTGGTCTCAAACTCACAACCATCCTCCTGCCTCAGCCTCCCAAGTGCTGGGATTAAAGGCGTGCGCCGCAGCACCCCGGCTAGGTGATTTGTTCTAATTCTTTTAACAGACTTTTGGACAAGGAGATAACCAAATCCAGCTCATTATCAAATCCAGCTCATTATTTCCTCTATGTCTTTGCTTCCTCTAAAAATTACAGGATGGGTCAAAGTTCAAATAGATAAAAGTGAAAGTGAAACTTGGGTATTTTATCAGAGAACTGAACAGTAATATGGGTCTGTGGGTCTGCGTCAGTACTAGAGTGCTCACCTTACACGCGTGAGGCTCTGAGTTCAGTCCCCAGCACTGCAACAAAACAACAACAACAAAACCATTAGAGTACAAAAATAATCAAACAGAAATGCCATTAGTGAAAAACAGAGGAACCTAAATTAAGAAATCAAGGAATGGGTTTAAGGACAAATCTGACACAGTTGAAAAGAATTAATATACATGAAAACAAGGGCCGGGAGTTTGGCTCAATGGCTTAAGCGCCTGACTGGCAGGTGCAAAGTTGTGAGTTTGATTCCCTGGTGCCGCAAAAACAAACAAACAAGCAAACAAACAAAAAACCAAAAAAACCCCAAGAATTTAGCTGGGCTTGGTGGCGCACGCCCTTAATTCCAGCACTCCAGAGGCTGAGGTAGGCGGAGCGTTCTGAGTTCGAGGCCGGCTTGGGCTACAACGCCAGAGCAAGGCCGGCCTGAGCTACATAGTGTGACCCTGCCTCAAAAAACCAGGGCGGGGAGTTTGGTTCAGTGGCTTAAGCGCCTGTCTGGCAGGTGTGAGGCTGTGAGTTCGATCCCCGGTGCTGAAAAAAAAAAAAAAAAAAAAGAAAGTTAGAAGAAGCCATTCAGAATGAAGCACAGAGAGAAAAAGTAATGGACAAAGAAATTTGATAAACTAGCATGAAAATATCTAGCATGCTTAGACTTCTTGAAACAGAAGTAATACTTAATGAGATAACAGCCGAGATTTTTCAGCTCTACTCACCAACACAGAAATACAAGAATCTTAATGAATTACAAGAACACACACCAAAAAGCCAGGCACAGACACATCACAAGGAAACAGAGAAACCCAAGGCTAAGATAGAATGCTTAGAGAAATCAGAGGCAAAAATTTTACCTTCAAAGAAATAATAGACTTACTGCCAATTTCTGAGTAGCAATTACAGAAGCCAAAGGATTAAGGAATGATCCCTTTAATGTGCTGAAGTAAACAGCTGTCAACAAGGAATTTTATAGCCAGTGAAAATATCCCTGAAATACAGTGTGAAAACAACCTCCATATAGTAACTAAACATGTCCTGCTCTGGCCCTGCTGCAGGCACAAGTCTGTGTGTACTTGTTTATCTTTTCCTCATTCTCCTCCTCAATTTGCAAGCTCTTTGTTAGTAATCTAGCAAGAAGTCAGGGTAGAAGTCAGAGAGGGAGTGGTAGGAAGGCAAGAGAAGAAGTAGGAAAGTTCTTACTTGGCTAACATTTTTAAAGAATGGTTTTGGATTCTCTGGGCTAGAAAAGGTTTGAAACTGGCCCTCTCAAGGTGAACTTCCAGAATTCTTCATGACTATCTAACTGGGTTGATATCCTTTATTAATATGTAAGAGTTCTTTATATATTTTAGATACAAATCCTTTTCCAGTAATATTTGATATAAATATGATTTCTCATTCTGTGGTTTACCTTTCTTATAATGAGGTCTTGATGAATAGAAGTTATTAGTTTTAGCATGGCTTAATTTATCATTCTTTGTGTTATGGTTAATTTTTTTCCTTTTGAGATGTTCCCCTTGACCACAACATCATCATCATCATCATCATTCTGTGGTACTGGGGCTTGCACCCAGGACCTTGCCTGTGCTAGGCAAACGCTCCATCACTGAGCTACTTCCCTATTTCATTGGTCATCTTTTTTTAAAGAGCCTCATCATGTAGTCCAGGCTGGCCTTAAACTCTACATTGCCCAGGCTTTCTTTTCTTTTCTTTTCTTTTTTTTTTAAGAGAAAATGGACACAGAAGAGAGAAACAAAAAGCAAAAAAGACAAACAAACAACAACAACAAATCTGATATAACATTATAGGTTTACACAATGAGATGGTTGAAATTTGACAGTAGTTGCAATACTGCATATCCTTACCTTCAAAGGGATTGTTCAGATTAACAGATATAGACATGTAAAATTGATCTAATCATGAGTATTAACTGTTCTTTTTCAATAGTTAATGTATTTAGTAATATAGTCATTTTAACTGTCCTATGTATGCCTATTTATAAATTTATGTCTTTTTCCTTTTCCCTTCCTTCCCTCCTCCTTTCCCCTTAGAGTACCTCTAGTTGTCATTAAAATAACTGCCTGTATCATCAGGCCTAATATAATCAAACAAAATAGTTCAGAATAAAACCAATAAAGAATAAAAGAATGGTCACAGAAAAGAGAAACAAAAAGCTTAAGGGACCAACAAACAACAACAACATATCCAATACTACAACATTATAGGTTTACAAACTGAGATGATTGGAATTTTACAGTGGTTGTAACATTGTGTATCGGGTAATATGGTATGTACCCCCAAGTCTTCATGTACTTTTGATGGGGCTGAGTCTGATGCTTGTGATCAGTTTGTTGTCTAGCGCCAGGATTAATGACGTGACTGCTACACCCACCCGGGGTGGAGCTGAGATACAGTGTAAGGGAAGGCGGGTCTTCCTCTTGCACTCCCGCGCTTCTGCCTCTCACTCTCTCGCCAGTGCGGCTTGCGGCTTGCAGCCGCCATGAACTGTAACCCCGTCATCCCATGCTGCCTTGGAGCCAACTTATGGACTGAAACTCCCGAGAAACTGTAAGAATAAACCTTTCCTTCCCTAATTTTGGGCGTCAGGTATTTTGTCTCGGCAACGAGCGAAAAGTAACTAAGACACATTGTATATCGTTACCTTCAAGGTGGTTGCTCAGATTGACAGATATAGACATGTAAAATTGATCTAATCATATGAGCATCAACTGTTCTCTCTCACCAGTTAATGCATCTAGTAGTATACTCTTTTTGACCATCTTATGTATACCCTCATAAAATCTATGTCTTTTTCCTTTTCCCTTCCTTCCTTCCTCCTATCCCCTTGTAATACCTCTTATTGTCTTCAGAATAATTGCCCTTACCATTGGGCCTAATATAATTGAACAAAATAGTACTGAATAAAACCAATAACAAATAAAACAATGGAAGCAATACGTAGTAATACAACATTGATTTCTATAATGCCTCATATTATCTTCTAGGTAGTTGCCTATATCGTCTGTTATAATACAATCAAACAAACCAAAATAGGTTAAAATCCCTCAAAAAAGAACAGTGAAAGCAATACCAGGTTTCAAAACAAGGTGATCGAATATCAATAAAGGCTACCCTAATATATTTTGTTATCTTTAAAATAGCTGTCTTTGTCATCATATATAATAAAGTTAAGCAGGTCGAGGTAGAATAAGATTAAACTAAACAGCTCATTGAAAACAATACTGGACTCAAATCCTGATGATGGATTTTTCATTTGTCTGCCCCACTTGGTGATATCCCTTTGCCGCTTGCCAAGGCTGTCTTGAACTTATTATCCTCCTTCCTCAACCTCCTGGGTGCTGGGATTACAGCCACCACACCTGGTTCCTCTTGGTCACTTTTTAATAAACATGCCCAAATCTTTTCCTCATTAATTTTATTTTATTTATTTTTTTTCTCATGAATTTTAAATCCAAATTAAATTGAACAGAAGTTAGTAGTCTAACCAGCATCCAATACCCACTTTCCCACTAATTTCAAAACACAGTTGTGGGGAGAAGGGATTAGGGAAAATGTAAACCCTAAAAGCATAGGGTGTTTGACCAAAGATACTCATGCTAATTCACTGAACCAGAATTGTTTTCATGGAGGTAGAGAACTTTTAAAAAATTCTCCCTGCCCTAATGATTCAATTATATCTTAAAGATCACAAAACAAAACAAAACAAACAAAAACTCAAGTGCCTAGAATGTCATGGAAGGAAAGAAATAACTCCAAGCAGTGTCTGGAAAACGGAATCAGAGGTAGCAGTCTCCAAAGAGAGTGAAGATCAGGACAAATGTGTTAGATTTGGCTTGAACCCCAAAAGTCATCGAAAAACTAGAACCAGTTAATACAAAGACAGAGGCTAGAATTTGGGTGCATGATATTAAGGATAGAGAGAACACAGTTCAAAGAAAAAGTATGTATCAAATACTTAAGGAAAGTAATAAAAATGGCAATAAAAATAGTTTTGCAGAATCAAGTAAGAATGTTCCTTTCAGTTTTAAGATATGAAAACATACAATCTTTAAGGCTTCGAATCTTACAGTTGAGTAGAACCATAAAGATCATCTAGTTAAATTTCATCTGATACTTAAATTTTCTTTATATGCAGATAACATGTATGTAATGTACTGTACATTTCAAAAAGCTAGAAGAAAGGATTTTAAATGTTTTTACCTTAAACAAATGATAAATGTTCAAGGAATTAAATATATTTAACCTGATAAAAGCATAAATATGTTGAACCTGATAAATGTATGCGTACATGAAGCATTACATATTACCTTACTAATATGTGCAACTTGACTTTTTATGTAACAATTACAATATATTTCCACATTTAATTTAATCTTTTTCTTTACAAGTTTCCTGTCATTATGTTTATTTTTAAACTTCTCTTGTTGTAAGGCCCCCTATTACCTGTAGGAGCTGCCTGATGGGTCTTGTTATAGTTTGAGTGAAATTCTTCCTTATCATGGGTGCAAAACTTTCCTCCTTAAATTTCACTGATTGTCATGTTTGAAATAGGAGGACAGGTGTCAGCTGTGAGGGCATATTTTTTTACAAATTCACTTACTTAATGGCATTCCAAAGGAGACAATAAAAAGGGTCTAACTTGATTTTCTAAAACCCTGGGATCCAACTTAAATGAACAGGGTAGTTTTCCCTACCCTACAGCCTACAGTTGTTCTCCAAGAATGAGTTTTTGAAAGTCCTTTGTTTTAGGCTTTGAAAGGAAAATACGTAACCTCCAAATTTAGCCATGTGGTATTTAGTATGGCAACCAAAGAACAGAAGTTGGGGAAGGAGCTATATAATTTAGGAATGACCGATTGAAAATAACAAAATAGCCAACCGAAAGCGGCCCCACCCACATGCCCTTAATAAGCCACTTAAACGTCTGAATCCCCCGGGGTGCCTCGCAACTGGATACCTGGGCACAAGTCTGCCATTCCCTTGGCTTTCCCATTTTAGCCATAAGATGGCACAGCTGCTTTAAACATTGTATCCTCAGAGGGCCCGGTCTGAGCAGGGCGGAAGACTGGATAAAAAGGGCTGGCTCTTCTTTTTAAAGTTCCCCTAAGCAGAAAAGAAAAATTGAGCCTCCAACAGACTTCTTGGGCCAAGATTAATAACACGTCTATTGCTAGACGGGCAGAAAATGAGAGTGGCAGGATTTACTTAGACTCTGAATCTGCACTCACAGCTTGCTGCCTGATCAAACTAAGACTGCTATTTTATTTATGTATTTAATTTTTTTGAAGCAAGAAAGCTGTGGGAAGTAGCAGTTGGGGTGGTTATCAGTTGTGCCTGCTAGAGGGAATTGGGAGAAATTATACACTAAATTCCGTGGGCCCTGTGTCAACATGCAGGCCAGTGCCTCTACAGAAGTATTGTTCTTCTTCTGATAATTACTAATTCTCTGCAGTGACTTAGAAAAATTACTGGACTAAATCTGCTGCCATTAAAGATTTTACAGAAATTAAAAATAAAGTTATTCTTAAAAATCAATGCTTCTATCCCAAACTTTTTACTCTAGCTTTTATTTAATCACTATAAAAGTTACACGAAATCATCTCCAATTTACATATTCTAGAATAGAACCTTACATGGGAAGGAATAAATCATTTCCAAATTACACATTCCATCTAGAACTGACAGTAGCTGATTCTCAGCACTGTCTTTTATTTCTGACATGCATTTAGATGAGCATAATCATATTTGCAGTAATTCTCAGGATAAAATTTTCTTCTCAAAGTTAATTTTATGCATTTTTTAAGTTTTGAAGAATAAAGCAATTATTCTTCTTTTTTGAAATTGCATGTCAAGTCCAGAAACATTAATTACTCCTTCTTTTTGAAATTGCATATCAAGTCCAGAAACACTGACTCCTTTAATTTAAAATATTAATGTCAAGAGATGGGTATGACTGCCCCTGTAGCCCGCGCGCCTTTGCTCAGTGTGCCTTTCTTGTTCTTGGCAGGCGCTCATTCCTGCTGGATTTCCACTGCACACCAATTATCTCAGACCACAGCTGTTTATGGACAGCTGTTCTCAGCGCTCCCTCTGCGGCCACCCTTCTGTGGAACTCCCTGCCTTCCTCCCCACCCCACCCGCTGCATGACTGCTTCGTCTGGGGCTTCACCCCAAGCGCAGGCACAGAGTCTATGACCCAAATCGATCCAAATATTGCATTTTCTTGGCCAGACTTATCGATGAACAGAAGCCTCATTCAGAACCAGTGAGAAGCAACGATGGTTGCTGGGGCTTTGCAAGAGATTCTCTGTGCTGTTTGAATTTCGTCCTGAGGGATTGTGAGGCCCGGAGTTGCTGATGCAATCTTGATAGCTTGAGTGGGAGTCAGTCTGCAAACAAAGCTGGGAGAGAGAGACAGACAGACGGACAGACAGACCTGGCAATACATTTCAGCCCTGAAGCCAGTATAATGGCAAGCTCTATTCCTAGACTTATTTTGTTACATAATACAGTACATTTCTGTTTTGTTTAAGTGAATCTTTGGGTCAGAATTCTCTCACTCGCAAGCAAAAGAGTGCTAACTTATTCGTTAGTATAGCATATCTTATGAGCGAGAAGACTCTCAGATATTGAGGATATCGCAAAAGTTAATATGGAAAATGTTTTGGGAATGGAAGTGTTTATAACTAATTATGTCCAATATTTTTACTGCCTTCTCTTCGAGCAGTAATATCTGCCTGTCATAGAATGCAGCAGAGTTAAAATTAGTATTTTCAATATCGTATTTGTAATGCTCTCTAGTCGTTAATCATGACAGTTAGCTCTGACTGAGCATGTACAATTGTTTCTTTTTCAAACCTAAATTGTATTGACCATATTTAGAAATATTGACTAATTATTGGTGTACATAAGCCTCTCGTTTGAAAGTGGTGATCTTAGGATGTGGTGCTTGAATTTCGCTGACCACTTCTCTGGTTCCAACTGCAGCCACCTGGGGTACAGGCTGACCCGGCTGCTGCCACCAAAGTCTCCGTTCTTAGCTGAGAGCCATTTGTGCCTGGAGTTGGAGAGCACTGTGGAGAAACTGTCCTCTTTAGGAAACTTTCTGCACTCGTACTGCTGGCTTTTGACATGACGATATTGGCCACTCTCCACCCTAGGTGTCCACATCCTTGTCAAAGTGCAAGGAATCTTTTATGATTGACCATGAATCTTTTATGATTGACCAAGTGAGTCTTCTCACTCATGATACCAATTGTAAAACAATTGGTAAACGGGTGGCCGAGAAACAGGCCCAGTTTATTTTAATGCACATTGGAAACCATGCAGTACTCTCTCCTTATGATGGTAGGAGATGCATCGATTCTGCTAATGATTGCCTTTGTTAGACAGCTATGCTGATGGAACTATATGAAGGAAGCTTAGAGGTGTGTGTGTGTGTGTGTGTGTGTGTGTGTGTGTGTGTGTGTGTTACTGGAGATTGTACCCAAGATCTTCTCACTGAGCCACATTCCCAGTCATTTTTTAAGAAATCTTAAATTTTGAGACAGGATCTCAGTAAGTCTCTAAGTTACCTGGGTTGGGCTCAAACATGCAATCCTCTGGCCTCAGTCTCAGATCACTGGCATGTGCCGTTGTACTTTGCTTCATTTTTTGCTCGTGATGTATCTTCCTATGGTGATTTTATGCATATCTGAGTGAAGATGTGAAGATTAGCTTCCTTCCTTTATCTCAACAATGGTATATCTTATTCTTTTCACTGAAGGTATCTTGAGTCTCCTTCCATTCTGGTACATTCTTCCTGGTAACCTCTAAGTATCGCACAATTTCATAAAAACCATGATTTCAGCAGTGTCTCATTGGTGGTTCTTTAGTTGTTTCCAAACTTTAGCTCTTATAAACAATGCTATAATGAACAAACTTGTGCGTAATTTCAATCTGCACTTGGACAAGTGTATCATTGGATTGAGTTTCTAGAAGTAAAGTTTTTGGGCTAAGCATCAATGTGTTTGTAATTTGTCCTGACTTTCTAAGGTTTTATTATTGTTGAAAAAGTAATAGTATGCTTTTAAAAAATTCTTAAGAGAATGACAGTATATACAGTGAAAAGTAAGTCCTTCTACTCTTCAGCTCCTCGGCTCCCTCCCTGGAGGTAAATTCTGTCTGTGTACGTACTTCTGGACATGATATACATACACAAACATGTATGTATGTGTGTGACTAAGTACATGGCATAGTTTGTCTTTACTTATGTACTACATACACCATTCTGCGTGCTGAGTTTTTTACCGAATATATCTTAGAACTTAAAGCATACCAGTGTACTAATATAGACCAACTTCATTCTTCTTGTTTGTTTGTTTGTTTGGCTTTTCTGTTGATTTATTTGTTTTGCTTTTTTGAGACTAGGTTTCACTATGCAATTCAGGCTAGCCTTGAACTAGCAGCAATTCTCCTGCCTCAGTCCCCTTCTTTTTTTGGCGGGGGGGTTTGCAGCACCAGGGATCAAACTCACAGCTTCACACCTGCCAGACAGGCACTTAAGCCACTGAGCCAAACTCCCGGCCCTAGTTTTTTGAGACAGGGTCGCACTATGTAGCTCAGGTCGGCTTTGCGCTCGCATTGTAGCCCAAGCCGGCCTCGAACTCACAACACTCCGCCTACCTCAGCCTCCCGAGTGCTGGGATTAAAGGCGTGCACCACCATGCCCACCCCCACCATCCTTCTGACTCAGCCTCCTGAGTTGGGATTGCAGGCATGACCACAACACCCGGGAACTTCATTCTTTTTAAAGTCAATATGGAATTTATTTTGTGACTAGCATTAACTTTCTTCCTTTTAAAAAATCAGTATAATTTGCAAAAGGTAAAACGTAATCCTTTTTTTAGTGTACAGTTCTGTAAGTTTTTACAAACTGATATGATATATATATGTGTATATATAGTGCTAGGTATCAAACCCAGATCCTCACACATGTTAGGCAAGTGCTCTACCACTGAGCTACACCCCCAGACTGTGGTGAACCTTATCAAATATCCTCTTGAGAAGTTGCACCAGTTTGAATTTCTACTGAGTATGAGCACTTGCCTTACCACAGCCTTGCCAGTTCAGATGTTATCATCCCACTATTTGATCTTGCCAATCTGTAGATGAAAGCAGTTTTGCATTATCATTTAAATTTTTATTTCTCTGATGATACAGCTGAGCATTTTTTGTATAAGATACATCTATATTTCCTTTTCTGTTAATTCTCCATATTTTTTTGGCTGATTTTTTTGTTGTACGTTGGTCTTTTTATTCATTTGTAGGGACTCTTGATAGATTAGGAGTTTTGATCTGTGATATGAATTGCAATAATTTGGAAAAACCAATGTTCATAGAAATTGCAAATAAGAACAGTACCCTCTAACTGTGGTTGATAGCAATTAATCATATTTCAAAATAGCTTGTGGAAATGGTTTTAAGTGTTTCCAAAACAAAGAAAAATAAATTTCTGAGGTGATGAAAACAATACATCAATTACTTTGATCTGATCATTGCACATTGTGTAAGTGCTGGACTATCACACTATACTCCATAAATATGTAAGATTATTGTGTGAATTAGAGGTTAAAATCTAAAAATAACAGTATTCTTCCTACAATAAATACATAAAACTTTCACAATCATTGGAAGAACACTGCACACACAGAGTTCTCTGGAAAAGGACTAGACTTCCAAGATGAAGTTTTAACTTAGAAGGTTGTCATGCTTTTCAAACTAAAGAGCCATATCCAATCCAGAAACAGGGAGATAGTGCATATTGTTCTATACAATTGACTATACAGCTTCTGGGTAAACTTTTAAGGATTAAAATTTAATGTTTATTATATGTAATGTAGCCAACAGGGTCTCTCTAACTAAAACATCTGGAATATCCTTGAGTTCATTGCAGACATGTGGAAAAATGAAAGATTAACTCTCTGTGCTCTCTGCCATATCTTCCCAAGGTTATTACATTAAAATAAAGAATAAGTTCATGGTTTTGGCGAGCTATCTGCAAACTGCACACATGGTGTTCAACAAAGATACCTGTAACTCATGATATAAAGGAGAAGAATTGGGACTTAGAAATGAAAATTACCTTATTTGTGTGTGACACAGAAAGAAAATGTGTTATTTGGCCCTCAATACAGCAGAAGGTACTTCGTGAACTAAAAATGAGGCACAGAAAGTTTGACTTGACTTGCTTGGATAGTTACAGAATACTCAAGAGGTTCTGGGGGGCAGGGCAATGGGGAGGGAAAGATGACTCTGCCTTTTATATTTGGTTTTTTTTTTTTTTTTTTTTTTTTTTTTTTTTGCGGCACCGGGGATTGAACTCACAAACCCGCGCCTGCCAGGGCAGGCGCTTAAGGCACTGAGCCAAACTCCCAGGCCTTGCCTTTTATATTTGTGATAATGGATGTAAGGGTGTAATTATGTCACCTATTATGAGCTTGAACCAAGTGAGCAGTGGATCCTGGTTTCGATTTTAATTTGTGTATTCTTGAGATTAAATGGTTCATATACTCTCTCACTACATTTGACTTTCACTAAGCATGGGTAATTGATAGAAATTGCATACATTTGTGTCCTTTTCATCTTTTTTTTTTTTTTTCTTCTTCTTCTTTTTGTGGTACTGGGTAGTGTTTGAAGCCAGGGCCTTTGCATGTAACTAAATTAAAAAAAAATTTTTTTTCCACTCAGAGCCAGGGTTTTGCTAAGTCCTTAAATGATACAGTCTGAGCTTGAACTTGGAATCTTCCTTCCATAGCTTCACAGAGCGCTGGGATTAAAGGCGTGGACTGCCACACCCCGATGCTGCACATACTTCAATCAATCTCTACCCTTAATGTAGATTAGTAGATCTTCCTAATCATTAAAGATAAGTAATAATTCGAATGAAAAATAATTAAAAAAATTCACATACTAACTCTGAGTCTTGAATTTACTCTTGCTTAACTAATCCTTTTGTGTAATGAACCCTGGGCTTTGTGATCATTGAAGCAACTTTATTTTTCTTCTAGTCCTTTTCATCCTTTTTACCTGGATGAAAGTGCGAGAACTCTCATCACGTTTCTGGTCAGTCTAAGGGGAAAATAATCCTGATGGTAACTTTAAGTCACAAACAGCCTTGACCTAATGGTTCAAATGCTCCCTTTCTTTAGCTGGAGTCTGTTACAGGTGACAGTCTACGGTCTAGGGAAGGCAGGAAGGGTGATTGTCTTCCCTTTGCTTTTAACCAACACTTTCTTCCACCCCTACCTTTCCCCACTGGATGCTCTCCATCGGGGACACTGCCAGGAGCCAGTGAGTATGGTGGGAAGAAGTAGAGAAATAGAGGCACAATGTCCTCTTAGCGGGTCCTGGATGACTGTCCACTCCAAGCTAAGAGGACCCTCACTGTGAAAACCCTGACTATAACACAGTTCTCAGTACAATTCAGTGGGAAAAATGTTGTTTGCAATAAGGTGCAGCCTTAACTAAATATCTTTATATGTTTTAAAAATAAGGGCTGGGAATATAACTCAGCAGTACAGCGCTGCCTGGCAAGTATGAGGCTGTGAGTTTGATTCTTGGTACAAAAAAGAAGAAGAACGAGGAGGAGGAGGAGGAGAAGGAGGAGGAGAAAAACTTTGATCCCTGCATCACTCCATGTGCCAACATTAATTTGAAATAGGTCTTAGAATTAAATGTGAAAGTTAATACAATAAAACTTTTTCAAATGAGAGAATGGTTTTATGACTTTGAGATAAGCAATGATTTCCTAAACAGGCTGCAAAAATTACCAAATATTTATATACATATCTGGCAAAGGACTTCAACACAGAATATATGAAGAACTCCTTCATATCAGGAAGGAAGAAATGGACAATTCAATAAAGAATGGGCTTAGTCTTGAACAGGTGCATCCCAAAGAATAAGCACATGAAACATTTTTAAGCATCAATCATCAAGGAAATGTAAATGTGAAGTGTGGTGAGATTCCACTGGTAGAATGGCTACTACTAAAAAGACTGACAGTATCAAGTGAAAGGAAAGATGCAGAGATGCAATGCTGGTTTAAACTGGTTTAAACACCCATTCTGAACAATTTTTTAAAGGTGCCAAAGCTGAATACACGTATGACCTGAAAACGCCACACCTTGATATATATTCCCAACAGAAATGAATGCTCATATCCACCAAAAGACGTGCAAGAATACTCATTGCAGTTTTGTCCAGAATAGTTAGAGACTGCAAACAACTCAAATGTTCATGGATAAATAAACTGGAGCATATTCATGTAATGGAACAGCACATAATATTGAAATAAAAATGAACTGCTGTTATGAATCTCGCAGACATAAGGTAAAGTGAAACACCTGGACGTCTGAGAGTAACTACTACATATTTTCATTTATATAGAATGAACAACAGGTAACACTAATGATACAGATCAAAACAGCTATTACCTTTGACTGGAAGAGGACACCAGAAAGCCTCCTTGGGTGTGGGTACTGTTTCACTTCTGTAGCCAAATGATAGTTACGTAAGCATGGTTTCTTAAAAAAATTATCATGCTATACATCTTTAAAAAGTATCATGCTGTACATCGCAGGGGTTTGTTTTTGGTACGTAATTCTACCTCAAAGGGAAATAATGCCAACTCATTTTTATCTTCAGTTGCCTTTTCACCTATTCCTTTAAATCTCTACTTTAGTGTTTGTTATATAGAGATTAGTTTTTCCTTGCTTTCCAGAATTCATGGAGATTTATTGGGGCATGATTTACACCAGCTTTGTGGCAAAATTTGTATTCTTTATCTGCCAGTCAATTTCCCCGTTGATTTCCACCCTTTTCCTTATTTTTTTTTTTTTAATCTGTGCTGTTTCCCTTTTGATTCATTCTTACCTTTGAATGAGGGCACCTTTTCCTGCAGGGCTGACACACTGTCTATTTCCAATGGACAACATCCAAATTATACTCTCCCCAGGGGCGCCATTCAGATGGAACACAATACAAATAGTGTCTCCTAGAGACCCTGCTGCCTAGACAAC
The DNA here is from genome assembly GCA_004363535.1 of Dasyprocta punctata. Lineage (NCBI taxonomy): Eukaryota > Metazoa > Chordata > Mammalia > Rodentia > Dasyproctidae > Dasyprocta > Dasyprocta punctata. The sequence continues at coordinate 269 of RJWM01017242.1, read as the reverse complement.
CTGTTTGCTCAAATGCTTGTGGGGAAGACACCAGAGCAGTGTGCCAGACCTTTGCCTGAGCCCCTGTGATCCCAACAGGGCTCCGTTTGTGTGCTTGTGTGAGCTGGTCTAGCCTTTCCTCCCCAAGAGAAAGGTTAGCGACTGCAGAGTCTCTCATTCCCGACTGCTGTCTCTCCAGCCTGTGCGCCTGCGCTGACACGGTGGGCCTGCGACACTCTTCCTTCGCCCTGCTACCCCTGCCCCTCTGTGGTTTCAGACGGGAGCTAAGG